>JARQAC010000016.1:725000-775000 GCA_036172945.1 Meloidogyne incognita
TGCTGTTCCTAACATTGTAAAGCGTGTTCATGAGGAATCTGTTCCAGCAGATGATAATTCCATTGGTAATTATATTCATTTATAAAAGATTAATAGATTAAGATATTGATTGATAATAATTGATCAATACAAATTTTAAGTTTTAATGATATAATTTAATTTAAGTTTTTAAACTTTTTTTATTTAATATGATTATAAGTTTATATTTTTTATATTAAGTTTAATATATTATTTAAAATAAATTAAAGGATTTGTCGAAATTAGTTGGGTTGGAGGAAGGAACAATGATTTATATAAGAATATTGCTTTCCCAGTACTGATGGATTATCTATGCAATATTTATGGATCGCCATTATATAAATATTTTGTGGAAACCAATATTTGTTCTTCAATTTCCATGGAATTTATTGAGCAATATCATTGTGAAGTTATTGCTAAGTTCTATGATGTTTCATCTTGTAAGGTATCAAGTTATGTTAGCGGAAGTTCATCTTATTATGGAAAAATTAATGAAGATGATAAACTTAGATTAATCAATAAAAGGTATTTAATTTAAACGAAAAAGCAATTTTCATTACCCATTTTGGCCATATCTGGCTTCAAACGCAACAAAAGTCGCTAAATCTTTTTTATTTAAGAGAAGATTAATTTGAGTAAATTATAAGATATAAAACAGTTTTGTATTAAAAATTTTCTCAGAGAGTTTTGAATAAAATAAAAACGGAATTAGTGATTATTAAGTTGAAGCTAGGTATGATCAAAACAAAAAGGCCGGCATCGCACTCCTTATCTTTAAATCAATACAGGGTTGAAGAAGCACTGGCGGAATATAATTCAGTTGAAAATTTTGATCTGTAAAAAATTAAATCCATTATTGAAAATCATAGATGTGAATTCCGGCAACATATTGAGGAAAATCTACATAAATTATGACTGATGTAATGATTCTGCATCATTTATAAGGAAGTTTTGAATTAAATTCACAAGGAATTGAATTTAAAAATCGAATCCAAAAGGTTAGTAATAGAGTTATTGTTTAATACAATTTATAAGTAGTAATATTGTTGTTTGATTTATGTAAAATTAACTCCGGTAAAAAAATAATGAATCGGGATATTTTAATATTAAATATATTATGTATATTAACAAATTTTAAGTCGTTCTTTTTATAAATTATTGTACTTATGGGTGTCAAAATTTTAATATTCCAAACATCTATTTATTAAAAAATGTACTTTTAAAATTATTTAAATATAAAAAAAATGAAATTAATTTCTTTGTTCAGATACGTATGTTAAATAGACTGAAGGGAGAAATCAAAAATTTTTGGCATCAATTATTCATTGAAGTATTCAATAAACGCTGACGACATCAACTTTGAGGTTAGTTTGTTAAATTTTTTAAAAAATGAGTTAACGAATCTTGAATATATCAATCATAATAATTATATATTTTACTATATTTATTTGATTTAAATTAAAGAATCTTGAACATAGCAATTATAATAATTATATATTTTACTATATTTTAAAGTATTGATTAGTATAATAATAACAAATAATCACAATAATGTGATTATTTTATGCCATTTTTAATGATTTTAGTTCGAAAATTTTAGCAACTGAAGCTAATAGCAATGACGGAGTGCCTCATTGTTTGGAACATCTTGTTTTTTGCGGAGCTCTTGATATTGCTTCAAACTTAGGTATGACGGCTGTTTTATAATTGAAATTTTTATGCTATTAAAATTTTTATTGCTATCTAAATTTCCATTTCTATGATTTTAATTGTTTAAAGCAATGACAGAAATTAATGCTGAAACCGGCCAGGATTACACATTATTTAAATTGGAAAGTTGCGGGCCTGAAAGATTTTTGAAGATCTTACCGGAATTTATGGACGCAATATTTTCTCCGATACTTACAGTAATTAAGCATTTGTAATTTTTAGTTGGTAGTTGGCTTTTTTGTAGTTTTTTTCTTTTGACTAGTTGGCTTTTTTAAGTATATTATATATTTCGAAAATATTCTAAAAATTGATAGTCTTTTGAAATATTTAATTACCAAGGAGTTATCGTGAGTAGGCTTTTTCCAATGAGTTAGCTTTTCCAACATTTAATATTTTTCAGAGTATAATATATTTGGGGCATATTTGGGATCTATTTGAATATATTTTAATTAACATATTTTAGCCATCAAATTTTGCGACTGAAATATTTCATGTAAACGGAGATGGAATTGATGGAGGAGTTGTATATAGTGAGATGTATGCGAAAAAATGGTCGGCGAACTAATAGTGGATAGAAAGAAGCGCGAATTAATTTATACGTCTTGTAGCAACCGCAAATCAGGATATGCAATTGATAAAGGAGGAAGAGTAGCAAGTCTCAGAAATGAGTGCTCGCTAGATTGTATAATTAAATATCATAGAATAAATTATCACCTTAATAATTCGGTAATTTTTTCAAAATAATGAGTAATTTTTTCATAATAATTAATAATAATTTTTTCATATAATTAATAATTTTTCATAATATTAATAATTAACATTTTAAAAAGAATAATAAGATATTTTTGACAAGGTTATTATCATTATTCTATATCGAATGATTCTATGCTTAACAAAAATTTTAGTGTATTATTTAAATTAAATTTAAGGATTTGTTGAATTTCATGGATTACACATATATGCAATGATATCTACAAGAAGTTAGCTACAAATATATTAATAGATTATATCTGCTACAGTTCAGAATCACTATTTTATAAAAATTTTGTTGATAATAATCTTTGCTCCACTATAAATATAGAATTAAATGAATTAGCATATTGTGAAATTATAGCTCAATTTCATGATGTTGTGTCTTGTAAACAATCGAGTTGTGTTAGAGGAAGTTATTATTCTGGTCAAAATGATGATGGAAAATAATATGAAATAATTTGAATAATCACTCTTTTTGAACAATAAATTAACATAAAAAATTGTTTTAATAAAATTTTAATTATTTTTTAAACTTTTCTCGATGTTATTTACCCACGTTCGTCATAAAAAAAAATTTTTTTGAAGCTTAAAAAATCAAAAATTCATTCCAACAAAACAAAATTTTAAGTATTTAAACAAGCTTGATATTTAAGATTTTAAAACATTTTTATTTCCTCAAGTTTAACTAATCCTACCCAATATTAATTAAAATAAAATAATGCGTGGATTATTTTCTTTGTGTTTGTGTATCTTTCTAATTAACCAACTGTTGTTTGAGACTATACTCGGTTTTAATGCTTTCGAGTTGTTTTAAGGTGTTTTTCTAAATTTTTGGCTTTTTAAAATACCGTTTCCGGTTTTTCCCCTGGACATGTAACAGGGATGGGTCGGGTTAACCGAAACCTTGTCTTTATCTAAAACCCGATTTTGACGAAATTTTTCTGTCAAAAATATCCTATTTGGCTTTTTAAACTTTTCTCCAGATGCACTAAAAAAGGAAAAATTTTAATTCTAAAAAATTTTGATCAATTTTTGATTTCAGCCTGTAGAGGACTTGGTGGTAACAATCCGCCAGAGTGTAGAGACTATATTGGCCCTGACAGAGTTGGTGGGAGATTTGTAAAATACACAAGATGTAAACATACAGTGTGTTAAGAAATTATAACCCCCCTTGAATTTTTTGAGTTTCTATATCTTCCCGTTGTCGGATTGTTCTGAAATTTTTGTAGTAATGTTGTGATGTAAATTAAATAATATTTGCAAAATATCTTTAAAAATTTCTGATCTCAGAATTTTTTTTCGACGTTTTTCCAAAAAATTAGTGTTAATAAATTATAACCCCCCTTTAAAAAATTTTTTGTTTAACGGTCAAAAAATCCACAAAAATTTTTCTGAACATATCTATCAATATAGATAAGAAATAAAAAAGAAATGAAGTTCTGATGTATTCCCATCATCGAGATCTCGAAATCCAAAAATCAACTTAAAACGGGGGTAAAGGTCTTAAAAAAATATTTTCGACCCCTTACGGGTGAAATAAAAATTTTATTTTGAGCTTATCTGAAAGCCCTTAAAATTTGCTACAAGATAGCATTAATTTTATTTTCCGGAAAAAATTCACCTATAAGAAATAATGAGTTTAGTTTTATAAGTTTATGACTTGAAAATTTATCACTTTGTCTCTCGACAGTGAATTTTTTTCTGTTTAATAAGATAAAAAATATCTTGTAGCAAATTTTAAGGGCTTTCAGATAAGCTCAAAATAAAATTTTTATTTCACCCGTAAGGGGTCGAAAATATTTTTTAAAGACCTTTACCCCCGTTTTAAGTTGATTTTTGGATTTCGAGATCTCGATGATGGGAATACATCAGAACTTCATTTCTTTTTTATTTCTTATCTATATTGATAGATATGTTCAGAAAAATTTTTGTGGATTTTTTGACCGTTAAACAAAAAATTTTTTAAAGGGGGTTATAATTTATTAACACTAATTTTTTGGAAAAACGTCGAAAAAATTCTGAGATCAGAAATTTTTAAAGATATTTTGCAAATATTATTTAATTTACATCACAACATTACTACAAAAATTTCAGAACAATCCGACAACGGGAAGATATAGAAACTCAAAAAATTCAAGGGGGGTTATAATTTCTTAACACACTGTATTATTGTGAGTGGGAGAGGCTCCTCTTGGTGTTGTCCTCCTCCTTAATAATATTTGGGCAGATATTAAAAGTCTAACAAAATGATAATTTGAATTAACAAAGAAATTTAAAAAAAGAAGAAAATCAAAGCAAAATAGAATTTAAAAAATTTCAAAAAATTTTTAAATTTTTTAACAAATAAATAATAAAAATGTGTAATAGAGAGTTTCAATGTTTTCAATAAAAAATAGAAAGTGAAGTTTAAAAATGGAAATTATTATATAAGACACCCTAATTTTTTTCTATTTCATTATGCTCCAACAGTCGGATTTTATTCAAATTCTCAAATTCTTTTACTCTTCTATCTGTAAACAAATAAACAGTTCAACCCTTGTATCATTCTGAAAATCCAAAAAATTTAATGTTAAATGTTAAACCATAAATAAATGTAAATAAACACATTGATCCTTTTAAGCACACGTTCATCTCTTCTATGAAAACGTTTTTCCCTTGAATTTCGATATTCCCAAAAATAAATAACAACTTAGTAAATTGGAATTACCTATTTTATCGATTAATTCCCCACCCTCGAATAATTCCCAACTTTCAATTAATTCCACATGCCAGGGATAATTTGAAATAATAATTCCCCACCCTCGAATACCCTAATACACGTTCAAATTTTAAAACTCGAATAATTCCCCACCCTATAATTCCCCATGCCACGGATGGGTAAAGAAATAATTCCTCAGTGGAATTAATCAAGTAAATACGGTATTTTAGATTATTCGAAAACATCAACCCTAATAAAATTGACAGAATAGTACGATAAAGTTATAAGAAACGCTTAAAATTAACTATCCTTTCATATTTGAAAAAATTCAATCATAAAAAGGGGGGCCATTCTATTAGAGAGGGCCATTCAAATAGGCCATTCTATTTTTCGATCATCAAAGGGGCCATTCTATTAGAGACGGCCATTCAAATTGAGACGGCCATTCTAAGAGAATTTACGGTAGTTAGTATTCTATTTTTCGATCATGGGTTCGATCATCAATATTACATTTGTAGTAATATTAAACCTGGGGATTTCAATGTGGAAATGGCTGGAAATTCAGCTGGTGAAATCTGGTTTTGGGCGCTGGTTATTATCGGTGCTTGGGCTTGGGGGGTATATTGGGCCGATAGTAAAAAATAAACAGGTCTATAGTATATAAAAAAGACAAATCATCCGATCAAGGGCTAAGTCTCAACAGATCGCAGCGAAGAGCTGCTCTACTGGATACAACCCCCTGACCAGTATTCAAGTCGTATACAAGTGATTTTGCGCCCCGACGTTACACCTGCACGAGGAGTGCTAAGCTTTTAGCAACCAACTACCAATTATAGTAGAAAGAAAATGCCAGATACTGGGGCTTGTACTACCACAAAAGTGGCATACATTTTGCCTTCCGACACCGGAGAGCGATATATATTGCTATCATGACTGGGCGGGATTCTGACTTAGAGGCGTTCAGTCATAATCCCTCAGATGGTAGCTTCGCGCCATTGGCCTATCGACCAAGCACATGAACCAAATGTCTGAACCTGCGGTTCCTCTCGTACTAAGCAGGCTGTGGTTTCCCCCTTGGCTGTGGTTTCGCTAGATAGTAGATAGGGACAGTGGGAATCTCGTTGATCCATTCGTGCGCGTCGGTAGTTAGCCGACGAGGCATTTGGCTACCTTAAGAGAGTCATAGTTACTCCCGCCGTTTACCCGCGCTTAATCAAGTTTCCTTGGCTTAACATTCAGAGCACTGGGCAGAAATCAGACACGGTCAACGTCCTGCAAGGACCATCCGTCTCCTCTGTTTTAATTAGACAGTCGGATTCCCGGAGTTCGTGCCAGTTCTAAACTGGTTGTTCAGCGCCAATCGAAGTACTATATCTTGCGAAATAGCACGCAGCTGAAGCGCTCCACAAGCAGTCCTCACTACTAGTCCACAAGCGCCGCCCCGAAAGGAAGCGCAAGCAGCCACGAGCAAAGTCCACCTGTTTCACACAACAGCCCGATTGACCCAACCTTTAGAGCCAATTCTTTTCCCGAAGTTACGAATCTAATTTGCCGACTTCCCTTACCTACATTATTCTATCGACTAGAGGCTGTTCACCTTGGAGACCTGCTGCGGATATGGGTACGATCAGGCAGGAGATTTTAAATTGCCTCCCTCGCATTTTCACGGCTCATGTGGAGCACACGAGACACAACAGGAACCGCTGCGCTTTACGAGACCAGCATCCCTATCTCAGGCTGAGCCACTTCCAGGGACATGATCTCTAAACCAGAAAAGAGAACTCTGGCCCGGACTCCACACGAGGTCTACGAGTTCGTTTGCGTCACCGCGCAAAGTAATCCTTGCGGATCACCATCTCCCATGCCTGGTGTGGGAATATTAACCCACTTCCCTTTCGGCAACCGGGTGGACAAAATACCGTTAAGTATCTCATCTCCCCGCAGTGTCTAGACGGCTTTAGCCGGTGCCTTAGGATCGACTGACCCACATTCAACTGCTGTTCACGTGGAACCCTTCTCCACTTCAGTCTTCAAGGATCTCACTTGAATATTTGCTACTACCACCAAGATCTGCACTAGTGGAAGCTCCAGCTGGGTGCACACCCAAAGCCTTCAACACAACCACTACGACCCTCTTACACGTCATTGCAAGACTCAAAAATACAAGCATATGACGGCAGAGTATAGGTGGCCCGCTCCAGCGCCATCCATTTTCAGGGCTAGTTGATTCGGCAGGTGAGTTGTTACACACTCCTTAGCGGATTCCGACTTCCATGGCCACCGTCCTGCTGTCTGTATCAACCAACACCTTTTATGGGGTCTAATGAGCGGGCACTTTGGCACCGCAACTCCGCGTTTGGTTCATCCCACATCGCCAGTTCTGCTTACCAAAAATGGCCCACTTGGAGCTCGTATTCAACGCCAAAGTTCAAAATCAAGCAACTTTGACATCATACCCATTTAGAGTTTGAGAATAGGTTAAGAACATTTCGTTCCCAAGTCCTCTAATCATTCGCTTTACCGAGTATAACTACTCGTGAGCTCCAGCTATCCTGGGGAAACTTCAGAGGGAACCAGCTACTAGATGGTTCGATTAGTCTTTCGCCCCTATACCCAAGTCAGACGATCGATTTGCACGTCAGAACCGCTTCGGACTTCCACCAGAGTTTCCTCTGGCTTCGTCCTGCTCAGGAATAGTTCACCATCTTTCGGGTCTCACCGCGTACGCTCTTCCGCCACCCTACTGTAAACAGTTAGAATGGGGCCATGCTGCACTTTTTTACAAGATCGCACATCAGACTCTAAAGAGCCATTTACTTTCATTTCGCTTTTAGGTTTTTAACACCCAAAGACTTGCGCACACGATAAACTCCTTGGTCCGTGTTTCAAGACGGGTCGGATAGATGACCGGCTTTTACATGGGGAAGGAGTACGAGAGCATTAACTGGACCGAACTAATTGAAAAGCACGTGTCGCATGCGACCGTAACTTACACCTAGATCGAACCAATAAATGCCCGTAAGCCATACTCAAATGTCCAAGACAAAAAATGCTAACGCCGTTTGGGTACCAGCAAGCTGGCCTCAAAACGGCGGATACAAATCTGCATCAAACATCCCCAAGCACCAAGCAAGTAAATGCATCACAGAAAATTATGCTGCTTCCCTCTGTCCCAATCTGGAGCTCAGAGATCACAACATAAAAATAATGTAAATGAATACTTGAAAGATACGCCGACTCTATCCGTTTCCACCTCACCGGTTTCACGTCCTCTTTAACTCTCTCTTCAAAGTGCTTTGCAACTTTCCTTCACAGTACTTGTTTGCTATCGGTCTCGTGGCAATATTGAGTCTTAGATGAAGTTTACCACCGACTTTGGGCTGCGATCCCAAACAACCCGACTCTAAAGCACGCAAATATCGATCAATTATCTCAATGTACAGGACTTGCACCTTCTGTGGAACCCCTGTCAAGAGGACTTGTTTGAGATAAAAGATCAAAGATTACGGCTTATACGCTACACCTCATAATGCCTGAGGCAAAATGATTTAGCGATGGACATTTCCCTGTTCACTCGCCGTTACTGGGGGAATCCTGTTTAGTTTCTTTTCCTCCGCTTACTGATATGCTTAAGTTCAGCGGGTGCTCTCGACTGAGTTCAGGTCAAAATTGTTTGATTTTTGTAGTTAGATTCATACAATTAGGATAAACAACAATCCTCTTAAAATATAAAGCATCAATAGCAATATAGAAATAAAAGCTCTCGCTTTAAAAGAAAATGACCCTGAACCAGACGTAGCAAAGAGTTTGACCCCAATGCGGCAATATGCGTTCAAAACTTTTGTGCTCAAGGTTTCTGCAGTTCGCACAAATTATCGCAGTTTGCTGCGTTCTTCATCGATCCACGAGCCGAGTGATCCACCGATAAAGCTAGAAATTTTGTTTTTTTATAAAATATAGAGAAAAAAGATTGCTGGCGTCCTCACTTAAGAGGCTCATTAAGTCTTAAACTCGGTAATTAGAGTCCTAACATGTCACCACATATACAGCCACGGACGTTCACAACTGTATCAGCAACACATAGACACCAGCGACAGCCGTTTCACAGCGATTATTTCATTGCGAATTCAAATTTGAACATCACATAAAGTAATGATCCAGCAGCAGGTTCACCTACAGCTACCTTGTTACGACTTTTGCCCGGTTCAAGCCACTGCGATTAAATTGGTTTCCATCAAAGTAATTTAGAAAAATTAAATCAACGGTCCCCAAATTTCTCGAAATGGCTCAGTCCCGGGCAGCGACGGGCGGTGTGTACAAAGGGCAGGGACGTAATCAACGCGAGCTGATGACTCGCACTTACTTGGAATTCCTCGTTCACGGAAAATAATTGCAATTTCCGATCCCAATCACGGCAAATTTTCAATGGTTTACCCGCCCCCTTCGGGGTAGGACAAGCACGTTGATTTTGCCAGTGTAGCGCGCGTGCAGCCCCGGACATCTAAGGGCATCACAGACCTGTTATTGCTCAATTTCTTTCGGCTGAACACCGCAAATCCCTCTAAGAAGCTGTATACACTAAGAGTATGTACCAGCTATTTAGTAGGTTAGAGTCTCGCTCGTTATCGGAATAAACCAGACAAATCACTCCACGAACTAAGAACGGCCATGCACCACCATCCACTGAATCATGAAAAAGCTATCAATCTGTCAATCCTCACAGTGTCCGGGCCGGGTGAGTTTCCCCGTGTTGAGTCAAATTAAGCCGCAGGCTCCACTCCTGGTGGTGCCCTTCCGTCAATTCCTTTAAGTTTCAGCTTTGCAACCATACTTCCCCCGGAACCGGAAGACTTTCGTTTCCGGGAAGCTCCCCACCAAGGCAATATAATTTCCATCGGCGGATCGCTAGTTGGCATCGTTTACGGTCAGAACTAGGGCGGTATCTGATCGCCTTCGAACCTCTGACTTTCGTTCTTGATTAATGAAGACATTCTTGGCAAATGCTTTCGCTGTAGTTTGTCTGGCCACGGTCCAAGAATTTCACCTCTCACGGGGCCATACAAATGCCCCCGTTTGTCTCTGTTAACCATTATCTCAGTCCGTAAAACCAATAAAACTGAACCGAAATCGTTTTCTATTATTCCATGCACGATCATTCAAGCGAAAACGCCTGTTTGAAGCACTCTGATTTGTTCAAAGTAAACTTGCAATGCCTGTTAAGAATCCTGTTAAGGACTCAAAACCGAACATTACGATAAATCGATAACACCCAGAAACACCCAGAGGGTTCCAGGGTACCGATACGAATCCAACTACGAGCTTTTTAACCGCAGCAATAATTCTATGTATTAGCAGAGCTGGAATTACCGCGGCTGCTGGCACCAGACTTGCCCTCTGCTTGATACTCGTTAAAGGGTTTAAATTGTACCCATTCCGATGACCGGCCTCAAAGAGAACGATCTCGTTATTTCTCGTCACTACCTCCTCGAGCCGAGAGTGGGTAATTTGCGCGCCTGCTGCCATCCTTAGACGTAGTGGCCATTTCTCAGGCCCCTTCTCCGGAGTCGAACCCTGATCCTCCGTTATCCGTCACCACCACGGGAGTCGATTATGCTCCCGTCAAGTTGATAAAGTGGACGCTTGAAAGACACGCCGCCTGCACAAGGCCATGCGGTCAGCTTAGTTATTCTGAGTCAACAAGAAGCAGCCGAAGCCGCGTGGTTTTGTTCTAATAAATGCGCTTTTCCGAGAGGACAAAGCTTTGGTGCATGTATTAGCTCTAGCTTTTCCACAGTTATCCATTTAGATAATCAAGATCAAGTAAATCATGGCCATTGTAATGAGCCGTTCGCGGTTTCTCGTTAAAACGATTAAACTTATACATGCATGGCTTAATCTTTGAAATGAACACATCAGTTCAGGCAGGATCAACCAGATATCTCGTAATTCGGGTAAGATTCACTACCGAATTCTGAGGATATCAAATCTTACCCAAAAAAGCAATAGCTGGACGATAAAATAATCGAGCATAGTCGGCGCCAGAACGACCACGAGGCGAGACAGAGTTGGTCTCACAACCAATCTCGGGTCATTTGCTGGCTTTACGAAACACTCTAAGAGTGTCCCGAACCGACCGATTGCTCATCTTGCCAATTCCGCAATGGAATGGCACAAAATTAACATCCTTCGACGAGGACGCTTCGTCTCAACACAAAATCTCAACTTTTCACTTCACCAATTCAGCCTGGAGGCTACATTTAGTATCAAATTTTTTTCTCTTTCATCGAGATTAGAGCGAATTTCTTATTTTCAGCAGAGAATTTCAATTCTCGATGCTTATATAGGTGGCCTTCGTGAAATACACAAAAGATGATCGGCCCGAGATTAACATCCTTCGACGAGGACACTCAAATAATAAAAACAACCTTGCTCTTTTAAATGATCATAAATCGATTTAAAACGGTTAGAAATCAAAGTAGCACATTTGAGTCTTCAGATTGTACCATAAACATGTTGATTGGATGCGAAGAATTTACATAAAAGGGCACCAAGAAACCGGAAGGACTTGAGATCTGCTAAGTCGAGAATTATTTATTTCATATACATTTTTCCTTTCCATTTCCACAGCAAACAACCACTTTATTTTACAATTCGCAAGCACACAGCCACTTTTTTAATTTTACTCAACAGACAACCACTTTTCTAATATAATATGAGTCGAGGCGAAAAGAGAAATGGACAAAATGCAACCCCAAGCTATGCGCCACCAAGAGAAAAATAAATGGAAAGAGAATTAAGCAGAAAGAAAACAAAAAGTGGTCGTAGAATTAGTAAAAGTGGTTGTTTTTATAGTAGTTATTTAATATTAGTAGTAGTAGTAGTTAATTTTTGTTAAAAATGAGCATGACCCCTTCGCACAAATTTTTCAAAAATTTGGACATGACCCCTTCGCATAGTAATTTTAAATTTGAATTTTTGGATATGTTATAATGATTATGATATTCTTATTAACAGACTCCAACTTTACTTCGGGTTTGACAAACTTCGGGTTTGACAAAAAAATCCCACTATTGGTAAATCCCACTATATTGGTAGAAATCCCACTATATAGGTTTTAATTTTATTCAAGTAGTAGTTATCCCCCCTGGTCGTTTTCAAAATATATTTCCAAGTAGTATTTACACCAACCCTAAACAATTTTTAAATTTTATTCAAGTAGTATTTATCACCCCAGGTCGTTTTCAAAATATATTTCCAAGTAGTATTTACACCAACCCTAAACAATTTTTAAATTTTATTCAAGTAGTAGTTATCCCCCCAGGTCGTTTTCAAATATATTTCCAAGTCATAACTCATTCTCTTAATTTCTCACACGATCTATTGAATCATAAATCGATCAAATATTTTATACTCATTAACTTTACTTCGGGTTTGACAAACTTCGGGTTTGACAAAAAAATCCCACTATTGGTAAATCCCACTATATTGGTAGAAATCCCACTATATAGGTTTTAATTTTATTCAAGTAGTAGTTATCCCCCCTGGTCGTTTTCAAAATATATTTCCAAGTAGTATTTACACCAACCCTAAACAATTTTTAAATTTTATTCAAGTAGTAGTTATCACCCCAGGTCGTTTTCAAAATATATTTCCAAGTAGTATTTACACCAACCCTAAACAATTTTTAAATTTTATTCAAGTAGTAGTTATCCCCCCATGTCGTTTTCAAAATATATTTCCAAGTAGTATTTACACCAACCCTAAACAATTTTTAAATTTTATTCAAGTAGTAGTTATCCCCCAGATCGTTTTAAAAATATATTTCCAAGTAGTATTTACACCAACCCTAAACAATTTTTAAATTTTATTCAAGTAGTAGTTATCCCCCCAGGTCGTTTTCAAAATATATTTCCAAGTAGTATTTACACCAACCCTAAACAATTTTTAAATTTTATTCAAGTAGAAGTTATCCCCCAGGTCGTTTTCAAAATATATTTCCAAGTAGTATTTACACCAACCCTAAACAATTTTTAAATTTTATTCAAGTAGTAGTTATCCCCCCAGGTCGTTTTCAAAATATATTTCCAAGTAGTATTTACACCAACCCTAAACAATTTTTAAATTTTATTCAAGTAGTAGTTATCCCCCCAGGTCGTTTTCAAAATATATTTCCAAGTAGTATTTACACCAACCCTAAATACTACTCTTTGAAATGAACACATCAGTTCAGGCAGGATCAACCAGATATCTCGTAATTCGGGTAAGATTCACTACCGAATTCTGAGGATATCAAATCTTACCCAAAAAAGCAATAGCTGGACGATAAAATAATCGAGCATAGTCGGCGCCAGAACGACCACGAGGCGAGACAGAGTTGGTCTCACAACCAATCTCGGGTCATTTGCTGGCTTTACGAAACACTCTAAGAGTGTCCCGAACCGACCGATTGCTCATCTTGCCAATTCCGCAATGGAATGGCACAAAATTAACATCCTTCGACGAGGACGCTTCGTCTCAACACAAAATCTCAACTTTTCACTTCACCAATTCAGCCTGGAGGCTACATTTAGTATCAAATTTTTTTCTCTTTCATCGAGATTAGAGCGAATTTCTTATTTTCAGCAGAGAATTTCAATTCTCGATGCTTATATAGGTGGCCTTCGTGAAATACACAAAAGATGATCGGCCCGAGATTAACATCCTTCGACGAGGACACTCAAATAATAAAAACAACCTTGCTCTTTTAAATGATCATAAATCGATTTAAAACGGTTAGAAATCAAAGTAGCACATTTGAGTCTTCAGATTGTACCATAAACATGTTGATTGGATGCGAAGAATTTACATAAAAGGGCACCAAGAAACCGGAAGGACTTGAGATCTGCTAAGTCGAGAATTATTTATTTCATATACATTTTTCCTTTCCATTTCCACAGCAAACAACCACTTTATTTTACAATTCGCAAGCACACAGCCACTTTTTTAATTTTACTCAACAGACAACCACTTTTCTAATATAATATGAGTCGAGGCGAAAAGAGAAATGGACAAAATGCAACCCCAAGCTATGCGCCACCAAGAGAAAAATAAATGGAAAGAGAATTAAGCAGAAAGAAAACAAAAAGTGGTCGTAGAATTAGTAAAAGTGGTTGTTTTTATAGTAGTTATTTAATATTAGTAGTAGTAGTAGTTAATTTTTGTTAAAAATGAGCATGACCCCTTCGCACAAATTTTTCAAAAATTTGGACATGACCCCTTCGCATAGTAATTTTAAATTTGAATTTTTGGATATGTTATAATGATTATGATATTCTTATTAACAGACTCCAACTTTACTTCGGGTTTGACAAACTTCGGGTTTGACAAAAAAATCCCACTATTGGTAAATCCCACTATATTGGTAGAAATCCCACTATATAGGTTTTAATTTTATTCAAGTAGTAGTTATCCCCCTGGTCGTTTTCAAAATATATTTCCAAGTAGTATTTACACCAACCCTAAACAATTTTTAAATTTTATTCAAGTAGTAGTTATCCCCCCAGGTCGTTTTCAAAATATATTTCCAAGTAGTATTTACACCAACCCTAAACAATTTTTAAATTTTATTCAAGTAGTAGTTATCCCCCAGGTCGTTTTCAAAATATATTTCCAAGTAGTATTTACACCAACCCTAAACAATTTTTAAATTTTATTCAAGTAGTAGTTATCACCCCAGGTCGTTTTCAAAATATATTTCCAAGTAGTATTTACACCAACTCTAAACAATTTTTAAATTTTATTCAAGTAGTAGTTATCCCCCAGGTCGTTTTCAAAATATATTTCCAAGTAGTATTTACACCAACCCTAAACAATTTTTAAATTTTATTCAAGTAGTAGTTATCCCCCCAGGTCGTTTTCAAAATATATTTCCAAGTAGTATTTACACCAACCCTAAACAATTTTTAAATTTTATTCAAGTAGTAGTTATCCCCCCAGGTCGTTTTCAAAATATATTTCCAAGTAGTATTTACACCAACCCTAAACAATTTTTAAATTTTATTCAAGTAGTAGTTATCACCCCAGGTCGTTTTCAAAATATATTTCCAAGTAGTATTTACACCAACTCTAAACAATTTTTAAATTTTATTCAAGTAGTAGTTATCCCCCCTGGTCGTTTTCAAAATATATTTCCAAGTAGTATTTACACCAACCCTAAACAATTTTTAAATTTTATTCAAGTAGTAGTTATCCCCCCAGGTCGTTTTCAAAATATATTTCCAAGTAGTATTTACACCAACCCTAAACAATTTTTAAATTTTATTCAAGTAGTAGTTATCACCCCAGGTCGTTTTCAAAATATATTTCCAAGTAGTATTTACACCAACCCTAAACAATTTTTAAATTTTATTCAAGTAGTAGTTATCACCCCAGGTCGTTTTCAAAATATATTTCCAAGTAGTATTTACACCAACTCTAAACAATTTTTAAATTTTATTCAAGTAGTAGTTATCCCCCCAGGTCGTTTTCAAAATATATTTCCAAGTAGTATTTACACCAACCCTAAACAATTTTTAAATTTTATTCAAATAGTAGTTTTCACCCCAGGATCTTTTCAAAATATATTTCCAAGTAGTATTTACACCAACCCTAAACAATTTTTAAATTTTATTCAAGTAGTAGTTATCACCCCAGGTCGTTTTCAAAATATATTTCCAAGTAGTATTTACACCAACCCTAAACAATTTTTAAATTTTATTCAAGTAGTATTTATCACCCCAGGTCGTTTTCAAAATATATTTCCAAGTAGTATTTACACCAACCCTAAACAATTTTTAAATTTTATTCAAGTAGTAGTTATCCCCGCAGGTCGTTTTCAAATATATTTCCAAGTCATAACTCATTCTCTTAATTTCTCACACGATCTATTGAATCATAAATCGATCAAATATTTTATACTCATTAACTTTACTTCGGGTTTGACAAACTTCGGGTTTGACAAAAAAATCCCACTATTGGTAAATCCCACTATATTGGTAGAAATCCCACTATATAGGTTTTAATTTTATTCAAGTAGTAGTTATCCCCCCTGGTCGTTTTCAAAATATATTTCCAAGTAGTATTTACACCAACCCTAAACAATTTTTAAATTTTATTCAAGTAGTAGTTATCACCCCAGGTCGTTTTCAAAATATATTTCCAAGTAGTATTTACACCAACTCTAAACAATTTTTAAATTTTATTCAAGTAGTAGTTATCCCCCCAGGTCGTTTTCAAAATATATTTCCAAGTAGTATTTACACCAACCCTAAACAATTTTTAAATTTTATTCAAGTAGTAGTTATCCCCCCTGGTCGTTTTCAAAATATATTTCCAAGTAGTATTTACACCAACCCTAAACAATTTTTAAATTTTATTCAAGTAGTAGTTATCCCCCCAGGTCGTTTTCAAAATATATTTCCAAGTAGTATTTACACCAACCCTAAACAATTTTTAAATTTTATTCAAGTAGTAGTTATCACCCCAGGTCGTTTTCAAAATATATTTCCAAGTAGTATTTACACCAACTCTAAACAATTTTTAAATTTTATTCAAGTAGTAGTTATCCCCCAGGTCGTTTTCAAAATATATTTCCAAGTAGTATTTACACCAACCCTAAACAATTTTTAAATTTTATTCAAATAGTAGTTTTCACCCCAGGATCTTTTCAAAATATATTTCCAAGTAGTATTTACACCAACCCTAAACAATTTTTAAATTTTATTCAAGTAGTAGTTATCACCCCAGGTCGTTTTCAAAATATATTTCCAAGTAGTATTTACACCAACCCTAAACAATTTTTAAATTTTATTCAAGTAGTATTTATCACCCCAGGTCGTTTTCAAAATATATTTCCAAGTAGTATTTACACCAACCCTAAACAATTTTTAAATTTTATTCAAGTAGTAGTTATCCCCCCAGGTCGTTTTCAAATATATTTCCAAGTCATAACTCATTCTCTTAATTTCTCACACGATCTATTGAATCATAAATCGATCAAATATTTTATACTCATTAACTTTACTTCGGGTTTGACAAACTTCGGGTTTGACAAAAAAATCCCACTATTGGTAAATCCCACTATATTGGTAGAAATCCCACTATATAGGTTTTAATTTTATTCAAGTAGTAGTTATCCCCCCTGGTCGTTTTCAAAATATATTTCCAAGTAGTATTTACACCAACCCTAAACAATTTTTAAATTTTATTCAAGTAGTAGTTATCACCCCAGGTCGTTTTCAAAATATATTTCCAAGTAGTATTTACACCAACCCTAAACAATTTTTAAATTTTATTCAAGTAGTAGTTATCCCCCCATGTCGTTTTCAAAATATATTTCCAAGTAGTATTTACACCAACCCTAAACAATTTTTAAATTTTATTCAAGTAGTAGTTATCCCCCGGCTCGTTTTAAAAATATATTTCCAAGTAGTATTTACACCAACCCTAAACAATTTTTAAATTTTATTCAAGTAGTAGTTATCCCCCCAGGTCGTTTTCAAAATATATTTCCAAGTAGTATTTACACCAACCCTAAACAATTTTTAAATTTTATTCAAGTAGAAGTTATCCCCCAGGTCGTTTTCAAAATATATTTCCAAGTAGTATTTACACCAACCCTAAACAATTTTTAAATTTTATTCAAGTAGTAGTTATCCCCCCAGGTCGTTTTCAAAATATATTTCCAAGTAGTATTTACACCAACCCTAAACAATTTTTAAATTTTATTCAAGTAGTAGTTATCCCCCCAGGTCGTTTTCAAAATATATTTCCAAGTAGTATTTACACCAACCCTAAATACTACTCTTTGAAATGAACACATCAGTTCAGGCAGGATCAACCAGATATCTCGTAATTCGGGTAAGATTCACTACCGAATTCTGAGGATATCAAATCTTACCCAAAAAAGCAATAGCTGGACGATAAAATAATCGAGCATAGTCGGCGCCAGAACGACCACGAGGCGAGACAGAGTTGGTCTCACAACCAATCTCGGGTCATTTGCTGGCTTTACGAAACACTCTAAGAGTGTCCCGAACCGACCGATTGCTCATCTTGCCAATTCCGCAATGGAATGGCACAAAATTAACATCCTTCGACGAGGACGCTTCGTCTCAACACAAAATCTCAACTTTTCACTTCACCAATTCAGCCTGGAGGCTACATTTAGTATCAAATTTTTTCTCTTTCATCGAGATTAGAGCGAATTTCTTATTTTCAGCAGAGAATTTCAATTCTCGATGCTTATATAGGTGGCCTTCGTGAAATACACAAAAGATGATCGGCCCGAGATTAACATCCTTCGACGAGGACACTCAAATAATAAAAACAACCTTGCTCTTTTAAATGATCATAAATCGATTTAAAACGGTTAGAAATCAAAGTAGCACATTTGAGTCTTCAGATTGTACCATAAACATGTTGATTGGATGCGAAGAATTTACATAAAAGGGCACCAAGAAACCGGAAGGACTTGAGATCTGCTAAGTCGAGAATTATTTATTTCATATACATTTTTCCTTTCCATTTCCACAGCAAACAACCACTTTATTTTACAATTCGCAAGCACACAGCCACTTTTTTAATTTTACTCAACAGACAACCACTTTTCTAATATAATATGAGTCGAGGCGAAAAGAGAAATGGACAAAATGCAACCCCAAGCTATGCGCCACCAAGAGAAAAATAAATGGAAAGAGAATTAAGCAGAAAGAAAACAAAAAGTGGTCGTAGAATTAGTAAAAGTGGTTGTTTTTATAGTAGTTATTTAATATTAGTAGTAGTAGTAGTTAATTTTTGTTAAAAATGAGCATGACCCCTTCGCACAAATTTTTCAAAAATTTGGACATGACCCCTTCGCATAGTAATTTTAAATTTGAATTTTTGGATATGTTATAATGATTATGATATTCTTATTAACAGACTCCAACTTTACTTCGGGTTTGACAAACTTCGGGTTTGACAAAAAATCCCACTATTGGTAAATCCCACTATATTGGTAGAAATCCCACTATATAGGTTTTAATTTTATTCAAGTAGTAGTTATCCCCCCTGGTCGTTTTCAAAATATATTTCCAAGTAGTATTTACACCAACCCTAAACAATTTTTAAATTTTATTCAAGTAGTAGTTATCCCCCCAGGTCGTTTTCAAAATATATTTCCAAGTAGTATTTACACCAACCCTAAACAATTTTTAAATTTTATTCAAGTAGTAGTTATCCCCCAGGTCGTTTTCAAAATATATTTCCAAGTAGTATTTACACCAACCCTAAACAATTTTTAAATTTTATTCAAGTAGTAGTTATCACCCCAGGTCGTTTTCAAAATATATTTCCAAGTAGTATTTACACCAACCCTAAACAATTTTTAAATTTTATTCAAGTAGTAGTTATCACCCCAGGTCGTTTTCAAAATATATTTCCAAGTAGTATTTACACCAACTCTAAACAATTTTTAAATTTTATTCAAGTAGTAGTTATCCCCCCAGGTCGTTTTCAAAATATATTTCCAAGTAGTATTTACACCAACCCTAAACAATTTTTAAATTTTATTCAAGTAGTAGTTATCCCCCCAGGTCGTTTTCAAAATATATTTCCAAGTAGTATTTACACCAACCCTAAACAATTTTTAAATTTTATTCAAGTAGTAGTTATCCCCCCAGGTCGTTTTCAAAATATATTTCCAAGTAGTATTTACACCAACCCTAAACAATTTTTAAATTTTATTCAAGTAGTAGTTATCACCCCAGGTCGTTTTCAAAATATATTTCCAAGTAGTATTTACACCAACTCTAAACAATTTTTAAATTTTATTCAAGTAGTAGTTATCCCCCCTGGTCGTTTTCAAAATATATTTCCAAGTAGTATTTACACCAACCCTAAACAATTTTTAAATTTTATTCAAGTAGTAGTTATCCCCCAGGTCGTTTTCAAAATATATTTCCAAGTAGTATTTACACCAACCCTAAACAATTTTTAAATTTTATTCAAGTAGTAGTTATCACCCCAGGTCGTTTTCAAAATATATTTCCAAGTAGTATTTACACCAACCCTAAACAATTTTTAAATTTTATTCAAGTAGTAGTTATCACCCCAGGTCGTTTTCAAAATATATTTCCAAGTAGTATTTACACCAACTCTAAACAATTTTTAAATTTTATTCAAGTAGTAGTTATCCCCCCAGGTCGTTTTCAAAATATATTTCCAAGTAGTATTTACACCAACCCTAAACAATTTTTAAATTTTATTCAAATAGTAGTTTTCACCCCAGGATCTTTTCAAAATATATTTCCAAGTAGTATTTACACCAACCCTAAACAATTTTTAAATTTTATTCAAGTAGTAGTTATCACCCCAGGTCGTTTTCAAAATATATTTCCAAGTAGTATTTACACCAACCCTAAACAATTTTTAAATTTTATTCAAGTAGTATTTATCACCCCAGGTCGTTTTCAAAATATATTTCCAAGTAGTATTTACACCAACCCTAAACAATTTTTAAATTTTATTCAAGTAGTAGTTATCCCCCCAGGTCGTTTTCAAATATATTTCCAAGTCATAACTCATTCTCTTAATTTCTCACACGATCTATTGAATCATAAATCGATCAAATATTTTATACTCATTAACTTTACTTCGGGTTTGACAAACTTCGGGTTTGACAAAAAAATCCCACTATTGGTAAATCCCACTATATTGGTAGAAATCCCACTATATAGGTTTTAATTTTATTCAAGTAGTAGTTATCCCCCCTGGTCGTTTTCAAAATATATTTCCAAGTAGTATTTACACCAACCCTAAACAATTTTTAAATTTTATTCAAGTAGTAGTTATCACCCCAGGTCGTTTTCAAAATATATTTCCAAGTAGTATTTACACCAACTCTAAACAATTTTTAAATTTTATTCAAGTAGTAGTTATCCCCCCAGGTCGTTTTCAAAATATATTTCCAAGTAGTATTTACACCAACCCTAAACAATTTTTAAATTTTATTCAAGTAGTAGTTATCCCCCCTGGTCGTTTTCAAAATATATTTCCAAGTAGTATTTACACCAACCCTAAACAATTTTTAAATTTTATTCAAGTAGTAGTTATCCCCCCAGGTCGTTTTCAAAATATATTTCCAAGTAGTATTTACACCAACCCTAAACAATTTTTAAATTTTATTCAAGTAGTAGTTATCACCCCAGGTCGTTTTCAAAATATATTTCCAAGTAGTATTTACACCAACTCTAAACAATTTTTAAATTTTATTCAAGTAGTAGTTATCCCCCCAGGTCGTTTTCAAAATATATTTCCAAGTAGTATTTACACCAACCCTAAACAATTTTTAAATTTTATTCAAATAGTAGTTTTCACCCCAGGATCTTTTCAAAATATATTTCCAAGTAGTATTTACACCAACCCTAAACAATTTTTAAATTTTATTCAAGTAGTAGTTATCACCCCAGGTCGTTTTCAAAATATATTTCCAAGTAGTATTTACACCAACCCTAAACAATTTTTAAATTTTATTCAAGTAGTATTTATCACCCCAGGTCGTTTTCAAAATATATTTCCAAGTAGTATTTACACCAACCCTAAACAATTTTTAAATTTTATTCAAGTAGTAGTTATCCCCCCAGGTCGTTTTCAAATATATTTCCAAGTCATAACTCATTCTCTTAATTTCTCACACGATCTATTGAATCATAAATCGATCAAATATTTTATACTCATTAACTTTACTTCGGGTTTGACAAACTTCGGGTTTGACAAAAAAATCCCACTATTGGTAAATCCCACTATATTGGTAGAAATCCCACTATATAGGTTTTAATTTTATTCAAGTAGTAGTTATCCCCCTGGTCGTTTTCAAAATATATTTCCAAGTAGTATTTACACCAACCCTAAACAATTTTTAAATTTTATTCAAGTAGTAGTTATCACCCCAGGTCGTTTTCAAAATATATTTCCAAGTAGTATTTACACCAACCCTAAACAATTTTTAAATTTTATTCAAGTAGTAGTTATCCCCCCATGTCGTTTTCAAAATATATTTCCAAGTAGTATTTACACCAACCCTAAACAATTTTTAAATTTTATTCAAGTAGTAGTTATCCCCCCAGATCGTTTTAAAAATATATTTCCAAGTAGTATTTACACCAACCCTAAACAATTTTTAAATTTTATTCAAGTAGTAGTTATCCCCCCAGGTCGTTTTCAAAATATATTTCCAAGTAGTATTTACACCAACCCTAAACACTTTTTAAATTTTATTCAAGTAGAAGTTATCCCCCAGGTCGTTTTCAAAATTTATTTCCATGTAGTATTTACCCCAACCCTAAACAATTTTTAAATTTTATTCAAGTAGTAGTTATCCCCCAGGTCGTTTTCAAAATATATTTCCAAGTAGTATTTACACCAACCCTAAACAATTTTTAAATTTTATTCAAGTAGTAGTTATCCCCCCAGGTCGTTTTCAAAATATATTTCCAAGTAGTATTTACACCAACCCTAAATACTACTCTTTGAAATGAACACATCAGTTCAGGCAGGATCAACCAGATATCTCGT
This sequence comes from Meloidogyne incognita, assembly GCA_036172945.1. Lineage (NCBI taxonomy): Eukaryota > Metazoa > Nematoda > Chromadorea > Rhabditida > Meloidogynidae > Meloidogyne > Meloidogyne incognita. Next base: position 747,751 of record JARQAC010000016.1, read on the forward strand.
AATTCGGGTAAGATTCACTACCGAATTCTGAGGATATCAAATCTTACCCAAAAAAGCAATAGCTGGACGATAAAATAATCGAGCATAGTCGGCGCCAGAACGACCACGAGGCGAGACAGAGTTGGTCTCACAACCAATCTCGGGTCATTTGCTGGCTTTACGAAACACTCTAAGAGTGTCCCGAACCGACCGATTGCTCATCTTGCCAATTCCGCAATGGAATGGCACAAAATTAACATCCTTCGACGAGGACGCTTCGTCTCAACACAAAATCTCAACTTTTCACTTCACCAATTCAGCCTGGAGGCTACATTTAGTATCAAATTTTTTTCTCTTTCATCGAGATTAGAGCGAATTTCTTATTTTCAGCAGAGAATTTCAATTCTCGATGCTTATATAGGTGGCCTTCGTGAAATACACAAAAGATGATCGGCCCGAGATTAACATCCTTCGACGAGGACACTCAAATAATAAAAACAACCTTGCTCTTTTAAATGATCATAAATCGATTTAAAACGGTTAGAAATCAAAGTAGCACATTTGAGTCTTCAGATTGTACCATAAACATGTTGATTGGATGCGAAGAATTTACATAAAAGGGCACCAAGAAACCGGAAGGACTTGAGATCTGCTAAGTCGAGAATTATTTATTTCATATACATTTTTCCTTTCCATTTCCACAGCAAACAACCACTTTATTTTACAATTCGCAAGCACACAGCCACTTTTTTAATTTTACTCAACAGACAACCACTTTTCTAATATAATATGAGTCGAGGCGAAAAGAGAAATGGACAAAATGCAACCCCAAGCTATGCGCCACCAAGAGAAAAATAAATGGAAAGAGAATTAAGCAGAAAGAAAACAAAAAGTGGTCGTAGAATTAGTAAAAGTGGTTGTTTTTATAGTAGTTATTTAATATTAGTAGTAGTAGTAGTTAATTTTTGTTAAAAATGAGCATGACCCCTTCGCACAAATTTTTCAAAAATTTGGACATGACCCCTTCGCATAGTAATTTTAAATTTGAATTTTTGGATATGTTATAATGATTATGATATTCTTATTAACAGACTCCAACTTTACTTCGGGTTTGACAAACTTCGGGTTTGACAAAAAAATCCCACTATTGGTAAATCCCACTATATTGGTAGAAATCCCACTATATAGGTTTTAATTTTATTCAAGTAGTAGTTATCCCCCCTGGTCGTTTTCAAAATATATTTCCAAGTAGTATTTACACCAACCCTAAACAATTTTTAAATTTTATTCAAGTAGAAGTTATCCCCCCAGGTCGTTTTCAAAATATATTTCCAAGTAGTATTTACACCAACCCTAAACAATTTTTAAATTTTATTCAAGTAGTAGTTATCCCCCCAGGTCGTTTTCAAAATATATTTCCAAGTAGTATTTACACCAACTCTAAACAATTTTTAAATTTTATTCAAGTAGTAGTTATCCCCCCAGGTCGTTTTCAAAATATATTTCCAAGTAGTATTTACACCAACCCTAAACAATTTTTAAATTTTATTCAAGTAGTAGTTATCCCCCCAGGTCGTTTTCAAAATATATTTCCAAGTAGTATTTACACCAACCCTAAACAATTTTTAAATTTTATTCAAATAGTAGTTTTCACCCCAGGATCTTTTCAAAATATATTTCCAAGTAGTATTTACACCAACCCTAAACAATTTTTAAATTTTATTCAAGTAGTAGTTATCACCCCAGGTCGTTTTCAAAATATATTTCCAAGTAGTATTTACACCAACCCTAAACAATTTTTAAATTTTATTCAAGTAGTAGTTATCACCCCAGGTCGTTTTCAAAATATATTTCCAAGTAGTATTTACACCAACTCTAAACAATTTTTAAATTTTATTCAAGTAGTAGTTATCCCCCCAGGTCGTTTTCAAAATATATTTCCAAGTAGTATTTACACCAACCCTAAACAATTTTTAAATTTTATTCAAGTAGTAGTTATCCCCCCAGGTCGTTTTCAAAATATATTTCCAAGTAGTATTTACACCAACCCTAAACAATTTTTAAATTTTATTCAAGTAGTAGTTATCCCCCCAGGTCGTTTTCAAAATATATTTCCAAGTAGTATTTACACCAACCCTAAACAATTTTTAAATTTTATTCAAGTAGTAGTTATCACCCCAGGTCGTTTTCAAAATATATTTCCAAGTAGTATTTACACCAACTCTAAACAATTTTTAAATTTTATTCAAGTAGTAGTTATCACCCCTGGTCGTTTTCAAAATATATTTCCAAGTAGTATTTACACCAACCCTAAACAATTTTTAAATTTTATTCAAGTAGTAGTTATACCCCCAGGTCGTTTTCAAAATATATTTCCAAGTAGTATTTACACCAACCCTAAACAATTTTTAAATTTTATTCAAGTAGTAGTTATCACCCCAGGTCGTTTTCAAAATATATTTCCAAGTAGTATTTACACCAACCCTAAACAATTTTTAAATTTTATTCAAGTAGTAGTTATCACCCCAGGTCGTTTTCAAAATATATTTCCAAGTAGTATTTACACCAACCCTAAACAATTTTTAAATTTTATTCAAATAGTAGTTTTCACCCCAGGATCTTTTCAAAATATATTTCCAAGTAGTATTTACACCAACCCTAAACAATTTTTAAATTTTATTCAAGTAGTAGTTATCACCCCAGGTCGTTTTCAAAATATATTTCCAAGTAGTATTTACACCAACCCTAAACAATTTTTAAATTTTATTCAAGTAGTAGTTATCACCCCAGGTCGTTTTCAAAATATATTTCCAAGTAGTATTTACACCAACCCTAAACAATTTTTAAATTTTATTCAAGTAGTATTTATCACCCCAGGTCGTTTTCAAATATATTTCCAAGTCATAACTCATTCTCTTAATTTCTCACACGATCTATTGAATCATAAATCGATCAAATATTTTATACTCATTAACTTTACTTCGGGTTTGACAAACTTCGGGTTTGACAAAAAAATCCCACTATTGGTAAATCCCACTATATTGGTAGAAATCCCACTATATAGGTTTTAATTTTATTCAAGTAGTAGTTATCCCCCCTGGTCGTTTTCAAAATATATTTCCAAGTAGTATTTACACCAACCCTAAACAATTTTTAAATTTTATTCAAGTAGTAGTTATCACCCCAGGTCGTTTTCAAAATATATTTCCAAGTAGTATTTACACCAACTCTAAACAATTTTTAAATTTTATTCAAGTAGTAGTTATCCCCCCAGGTCGTTTTCAAAATATATTTCCAAGTAGTATTTACACCAACCCTAAACAATTTTTAAATTTTATTCAAGTAGTAGTTATCCCCCCTGGTCGTTTTCAAAATATATTTCCAAGTAGTATTTACACCAACCCTAAACAATTTTTAAATTTTATTCAAGTAGTAGTTATCCCCCCAGGTCGTTTTCAAAATATATTTCCAAGTAGTATTTACACCAACCCTAAACAATTTTTAAATTTTATTCAAGTAGTAGTTATCACCCCAGGTCGTTTTCAAAATATATTTCCAAGTAGTATTTACACCAACTCTAAACAATTTTTAAATTTTATTCAAGTAGTAGTTATCCCCCATGTCGTTTTCAAAATATATTTCCAAGTAGTATTTACACCAACCCTAAACAATTTTTAAATTTTATTCAAATAGTAGTTTTCACCCCAGGATCTTTTCAAAATATATTTCCAAGTAGTATTTACACCAACCCTAAACAATTTTTAAATTTTATTCAAGTAGTAGTTATCACCCCAGGTCGTTTTCAAAATATATTTCCAAGTAGTATTTACACCAACCCTAAACAATTTTTAAATTTTATTCAAGTAGTATTTATCACCCCAGGTCGTTTTCAAAATATATTTCCAAGTAGTATTTACACCAACCCTAAACAATTTTTAAATTTTATTCAAGTAGTAGTTATCCCCCCAGGTCGTTTTCAAATATATTTCCAAGTCATAACTCATTCTCTTAATTTCTCACACGATCTATTGAATCATAAATCGATCAAATATTTTATACTCATTAACTTTACTTCGGGTTTGACAAACTTCGGGTTTGACAAAAAAATCCCACTATTGGTAAATCCCACTATATTGGTAGAAATCCCACTATATAGGTTTTAATTTTATTCAAGTAGTAGTTATCCCCCCAGGTCGTTTTCAAAATATATTTCCAAGTAGTATTTACACCAACCCTAAACAATTTTTAAATTTTATTCAAGTAGTAGTTATCACCCCAGGTCGTTTTCAAAATATATTTCCAAGTAGTATTTACACCAACCCTAAACAATTTTTAAATTTTATTCAAGTAGTAGTTATCCCCCCTGGTCGTTTTCAAAATATATTTCCAAGTAGTATTTACACCAACCCTAAACAATTTTTAAATTTTATTCAAGTAGTAGTTATCACCCCAGGTCGTTTTCAAAATATATTTCCAAGTAGTATTTACACCAACCCTAAACAATTTTTAAATTTTATTCAAGTAGTAGTTATCCCCCCATGTCGTTTTCAAAATATATTTCCAAGTAGTATTTACACCAACCCTAAACAATTTTTAAATTTTATTCAAGTAGTAGTTATCCCCCCAGATCGTTTTAAAAATATATTTCCAAGTAGTATTTACACCAACCCTAAACAATTTTTAAATTTTATTCAAGTAGTAGTTATCCCCCCAGGTCGTTTTCAAAATATATTTCCAAGTAGTATTTACACCAACCCTAAACAATTTTTAAATTTTATTCAAGTAGAAGTTATCCCCCCAGGTCGTTTTCAAAATATATTTCCAAGTAGTATTTACACCAACCCTAAACAATTTTTAAATTTTATTCAAGTAGTAGTTATCCCCCCAGGTCGTTTTCAAAATATATTTCCAAGTAGTATTTACACCAACCCTAAACAATTTTTAAATTTTATTCAAGTAGTAGTTATCCCCCCAGGTCGTTTTCAAAATATATTTCCAAGTAGTATTTACACCAACCCTAAATACTACTCTTTGAAATGAACACATCAGTTCAGGCAGGATCAACCAGATATCTCGTAATTCGGGTAAGATTCACTACCGAATTCTGAGGATATCAAATCTTACCCAAAAAAGCAATAGCTGGACGATAAAATAATCGAGCATAGTCGGCGCCAGAACGACCACGAGGCGAGACAGAGTTGGTCTCACAACCAATCTCGGGTCATTTGCTGGCTTTACGAAACACTCTAAGAGTGTCCCGAACCGACCGATTGCTCATCTTGCCAATTCCGCAATGGAATGGCACAAAATTAACATCCTTCGACGAGGACGCTTCGTCTCAACACAAAATCTCAACTTTTCACTTCACCAATTCAGCCTGGAGGCTACATTTAGTATCAAATTTTTTTCTCTTTCATCGAGATTAGAGCGAATTTCTTATTTTCAGCAGAGAATTTCAATTCTCGATGCTTATATAGGTGGCCTTCGTGAAATACACAAAAGATGATCGGCCCGAGATTAACATCCTTCGACGAGGACACTCAAATAATAAAAACAACCTTGCTCTTTTAAATGATCATAAATCGATTTAAAACGGTTAGAAATCAAAGTAGCACATTTGAGTCTTCAGATTGTACCATAAACATGTTGATTGGATGCGAAGAATTTACATAAAAGGGCACCAAGAAACCGGAAGGACTTGAGATCTGCTAAGTCGAGAATTATTTATTTCATATACATTTTTCCTTTCCATTTCCACAGCAAACAACCACTTTATTTTACAATTCGCAAGCACACAGCCACTTTTTTAATTTTACTCAACAGACAACCACTTTTCTAATATAATATGAGTCGAGGCGAAAAGAGAAATGGACAAAATGCAACCCCAAGCTATGCGCCACCAAGAGAAAAATAAATGGAAAGAGAATTAAGCAGAAAGAAAACAAAAAGTGGTCGTAGAATTAGTAAAAGTGGTTGTTTTTATAGTAGTTATTTAATATTAGTAGTAGTAGTAGTTAATTTTTGTTAAAAATGAGCATGACCCCTTCGCACAAATTTTTCAAAAATTTGGACATGACCCCTTCGCATAGTAATTTTAAATTTGAATTTTTGGATATGTTATAATGATTATGATATTCTTATTAACAGACTCCAACTTTACTTCGGGTTTGACAAACTTCGGGTTTGACAAAAAAATCCCACTATTGGTAAATCCCACTATATTGGTAGAAATCCCACTATATAGGTTTTAATTTTATTCAAGTAGTAGTTATCCCCCCTGGTCGTTTTCAAAATATATTTCCAAGTAGTATTTACACCAACCCTAAACAATTTTTAAATTTTATTCAAGTAGAAGTTATCCCACAGGTCGTTTCCAAAATATATTTCCAAGTAGTATGTACACCAACCCTAAACTATTTTTAAATTTTATTCAAGTAGTAGTTATCCCCCCAGGTCGTTTTCAAAATATATTTCCAAGTAGTATTTACACCAACTCTAAACAATTTTTAAATTTTATTCAAGTAGTAGTTATCCCCCCAGGTCGTTTTCAAAATATATTTCCAAGTAGTATTTACACCAACCCTAAACAATTTTTAAATTTTATTCAAGTAGTAGTTATCCCCCCAGGTCGTTTTCAAAATATATTTCCAAGTAGTATTTACACCAACCCTAAACAATTTTTAAATTTTATTCAAATAGTAGTTTTCACCCCAGGATCTTTTCAAAATATATTTCCAAGTAGTATTTACACCAACCCTAAACAATTTTTAAATTTTATTCAAGTAGTAGTTATCACCCCAGGTCGTTTTCAAAATATATTTCCAAGTAGTATTTACACCAACCCTAAACAATTTTTAAATTTTATTCAAGTAGTAGTTATCACCCCAGGTCGTTTTCAAAATATATTTCCAAGTAGTATTTACACCAACTCTAAACAATTTTTAAATTTTATTCAAGTAGTAGTTATCCCCCCAGGTCGTTTTCAAAATATATTTCCAAGTAGTATTTACACCAACCCTAAACAATTTTTAAATTTTATTCAAGTAGTAGTTATCCCCCCAGGTCGTTTTCAAAATATATTTCCAAGTAGTATTTACACCAACCCTAAACAATTTTTAAATTTTATTCAAGTAGTAGTTATCCCCCCAGGTCGTTTTCAAAATATATTTCCAAGTAGTATTTACACCAACCCTAAACAATTTTTAAATTTTATTCAAGTAGTAGTTATCACCCCAGGTCGTTTTCAAAATATATTTCCAAGTAGTATTTACACCAACTCTAAACAATTTTTAAATTTTATTCAAGTAGTAGTTATCCCCCCTGGTCGTTTTCAAAATATATTTCCAAGTAGTATTTACACCAACCCTAAACAATTTTTAAATTTTATTCAAGTAGTAGTTATCCCCCAGGTCGTTTTCAAAATATATTTCCAAGTAGTATTTACACCAACCCTAAACAATTTTTAAATTTTATTCAAGTAGTAGTTATCACCCCAGGTCGTTTTCAAAATATATTTCCAAGTAGTATTTACACCAACCCTAAACAATTTTTAAATTTTATTCAAGTAGTAGTTATCACCCCAGGTCGTTTTCAAAATATATTTCCAAGTAGTATTTACACCAACTCTAAACAATTTTTAAATTTTATTCAAGTAGTAGTTATCCCCCCAGGTCGTTTTCAAAATATATTTCCAAGTAGTATTTACACCAACCCTAAACAATTTTTAAATTTTATTCAAGTAGTAGTTATCCCCCCAGGTCGTTTTCAAAATATATTTCCAAGTAGTATTTACACCAACCCTAAACAATTTTTAAATTTTATTCAAATAGTAGTTTTCACCCCAGGATCTTTTCAAAATATATTTCCAAGTAGTATTTACACCAACCCTAAACAATTTTTAAATTTTATTCAAGTAGTAGTTATCACCCCAGGTCGTTTTCAAAATATATTTCCAAGTAGTATTTACACCAACCCTAAACAATTTTTAAATTTTATTCAAGTAGTAGTTATCACCCCAGGTCGTTTTCAAAATATATTTCCAAGTAGTATTTACACCAACTCTAAACAATTTTTAAATTTTATTCAAGTAGTAGTTATCCCCCCAGGTCGTTTTCAAAATATATTTCCAAGTAGTATTTACACCAACCCTAAACAATTTTTAAATTTTATTCAAGTAGTAGTTATCCCCCCAGGTCGTTTTCAAAATATATTTCCAAGTAGTATTTACACCAACCCTAAACAATTTTTAAATTTTATTCAAGTAGTAGTTATCCCCCCAGGTCGTTTTCAAAATATATTTCCAAGTAGTATTTACACCAACCCTAAACAATTTTTAAATTTTATTCAAGTAGTAGTTATCACCCCAGGTCGTTTTCAAAATATATTTCCAAGTAGTATTTACACCAACTCTAAACAATTTTTAAATTTTATTCAAGTAGTAGTTATCCCCCCTGGTCGTTTTCAAAATATATTTCCAAGTAGTATTTACACCAACCCTAAACAATTTTTAAATTTTATTCAAGTAGTAGTTATCCCCCCAGGTCGTTTTCAAAATATATTTCCAAGTAGTATTTACACCAACCCTAAACAATTTTTAAATTTTATTCAAGTAGTAGTTATCACCCCAGGTCGTTTTCAAAATATATTTCCAAGTAGTATTTACACCAACCCTAAACAATTTTTAAATTTTATTCAAGTAGTAGTTATCACCCCAGGTCGTTTTCAAAATATATTTCCAAGTAGTATTTACACCAACTCTAAACAATTTTTAAATTTTATTCAAGTAGTAGTTATCCCCCCAGGTCGTTTTCAAAATATATTTCCAAGTAGTATTTACACCAACCCTAAACAATTTTTAAATTTTATTCAAATAGTAGTTTTCACCCCAGGATCTTTTCAAAATATATTTCCAAGTAGTATTTACACCAACCCTAAACAATTTTTAAATTTTATTCAAGTAGTAGTTATCACCCCAGGTCGTTTTCAAAATATATTTCCAAGTAGTATTTACACCAACCCTAAACAATTTTTAAATTTTATTCAAGTAGTATTTATCACCCCAGGTCGTTTTCAAAATATATTTCCAAGTAGTATTTACACCAACCCTAAACAATTTTTAAATTTTATTCAAGTAGTAGTTATCCCCCCAGGTCGTTTTCAAATATATTTCCAAGTCATAACTCATTCTCTTAATTTCTCACACGATCTATTGAATCATAAATCGATCAAATATTTTATACTCATTAACTTTACTTCGGGTTTGACAAACTTCGGGTTTGACAAAAAAATCCCACTATTGGTAAATCCCACTATATTGGTAGAAATCCCACTATATAGGTTTTAATTTTATTCAAGTAGTAGTTATCCCCCCTGGTCGTTTTCAAAATATATTTCCAAGTAGTATTTACACCAACCCTAAACAATTTTTAAATTTTATTCAAGTAGTAGTTATCACCCCAGGTCGTTTTCAAAATATATTTCCAAGTAGTATTTACACCAACTCTAAACAATTTTTAAATTTTATTCAAGTAGTAGTTATCCCCCCAGGTCGTTTTCAAAATATATTTCCAAGTAGTATTTACACCAACCCTAAACAATTTTTAAATTTTATTCAAGTAGTAGTTATCCCCCCTGGTCGTTTTCAAAATATATTTCCAAGTAGTATTTACACCAACCTTAAACAATTTTTAAATTTTATTCAAGTAGTAGTTATCCCCCAGGTCGTTTTCAAAATATATTTCCAAGTAGTATTTACACCAACCCTAAACAATTTTTAAATTTTATTCAAGTAGTAGTTATCACCCCAGGTCGTTTTCAAAATATATTTCCAAGTAGTATTTACACCAACTCTAAACAATTTTTAAATTTTATTCAAGTAGTAGTTATCCCCCAGGTCGTTTTCAAAATATATTTCCAAGTAGTATTTACACCAACCCTAAACAATTTTTAAATTTTATTCAAATAGTAGTTTTCACCCCAGGATCTTTTCAAAATATATTTCCAAGTAGTATTTACACCAACCCTAAACAATTTTTTAAATTTTATTCAAGTAGTAGTTATCACCCCAGGTCGTTTTCAAAATATATTTCCAAGTAGTATTTACACCAACCCTAAACAATTTTTTAAATTTTATTCAAGTAGTATTTATCACCCCAGGTCGTTTTCAAAATATATTTCCAAGTAGTATTTACACCAACCCTAAACAATTTTTAAATTTTATTCAAGTAGTAGTTATCCCCCAGGTCGTTTTCAAATATATTTCCAAGTCATAACTCATTCTCTTAATTTCTCACACGATCTATTGAATCATAAATCGATCAAATATTTTATACTCATTAACTTTACTTCGGGTTTGACAAACTTCGGGTTTGACAAAAAAATCCCACTATTGGTAAATCCCACTATATTGGTAGAAATCCCACTATATAGGTTTTAATTTTATTCAAGTAGTAGTTATCCCCCCTGGTCGTTTTCAAAATATATTTCCAAGTAGTATTTACACCAACCCTAAACAATTTTTAAATTTTATTCAAGTAGTAGTTATCACCCCAGGTCGTTTTCAAAATATATTTCCAAGTAGTATTTACACCAACCCTAAACAATTTTTAAATTTTATTCAAGTAGTAGTTATCCCCCGTGTCGTTTTCAAAATATATTTCCAAGTAGTATTTACACCAACCCTAAACAATTTTTAAATTTTATTCAAGTAGTAGTTATCCCCCCAGATCGTTTTAAAAATATATTTCCAAGTAGTATTTACACCAACCCTAAACAATTTTTAAATTTTATTCAAGTAGTAGTTATCCCCCCAGGTCGTTTTCAAAATATATTTCCAAGTAGTATTTACACCAACCCTAAACAATTTTTAAATTTTATTCAAGTAGAAGTTATCCCCCAGGTCGTTTTCAAAATATATTTCCAAGTAGTATTTACACCAACCCTAAACAATTTTTAAATTTTATTCAAGTAGTAGTTATCCCCCCAGGTCGTTTTCAAAATATATTTCCAAGTAGTATTTACACCAACCCTAAACAATTTTTAAATTTTATTCAAGTAGTAGTTATCCCCCAGGTCGTTTTCAAAATATATTTCCAAGTAGTATTTACACCAACCCTAAATACTACTCTTTGAAATGAACACATCAGTTCAGGCAGGATCAACCAGATATCTCGTAATTCGGGTAAGATTCACTACCGAATTCTGAGGATATCAAATCTTACCCAAAAAAGCAATAGCTGGACGATAAAATAATCGAGCATAGTCGGCGCCAGAACGACCACGAGGCGAGACAGAGTTGGTCTCACAACCAATCTCGGGTCATTTGCTGGCTTTACGAAACACTCTAAGAGTGTCCCGAACCGACCGATTGCTCATCTTGCCAATTCCGCAATGGAATGGCACAAAATTAACATCCTTCGACGAGGACGCTTCGTCTCAACACAAAATCTCAACTTTTCACTTCACCAATTCAGCCTGGAGGCTACATTTAGTATCAAATTTTTTTCTCTTTCATCGAGATTAGAGCGAATTTCTTATTTTCAGCAGAGAATTTCAATTCTCGATGCTTATATAGGTGGCCTTCGTGAAATACACAAAAGATGATCGGCCCGAGATTAACATCCTTCGACGAGGACACTCAAATAATAAAAACAACCTTGCTCTTTTAAATGATCATAAATCGATTTAAAACGGTTAGAAATCAAAGTAGCACATTTGAGTCTTCAGATTGTACCATAAACATGTTGATTGGATGCGAAGAATTTACATAAAAGGGCACCAAGAAACCGGAAGGACTTGAGATCTGCTAAGTCGAGAATTATTTATTTCATATACATTTTTCCTTTCCATTTCCACAGCAAACAACCACTTTATTTTACAATTCGCAAGCACACAGCCACTTTTTTAATTTTACTCAACAGACAACCACTTTTCTAATATAATATGAGTCGAGGCGAAAAGAGAAATGGACAAAATGCAACCCCAAGCTATGCGCCACCAAGAGAAAAATAAATGGAAAGAGAATTAAGCAGAAAGAAAACAAAAAGTGGTCGTAGAATTAGTAAAAGTGGTTGTTTTTATAGTAGTTATTTAATATTAGTAGTAGTAGTAGTTAATTTTTGTTAAAAATGAGCATGACCCCTTCGCACAAATTTTTCAAAAATTTGGACATGACCCCTTCGCATAGTAATTTTAAATTTGAATTTTTGGATATGTTATAATGATTATGATATTCTTATTAACAGACTCCAACTTTACTTCGGGTTTGACAAACTTCGGGTTTGACAAAAAAATCCCACTATTGGTAAATCCCACTATATTGGTAGAAATCCCACTATATAGGTTTTAATTTTATTCAAGTAGTAGTTATCCCCCCTGGTCGTTTTCAAAATATATTTCCAAGTAGTATTTACACCAACCCTAAACAATTTTTAAATTTTATTCAAGTAGTAGTTATCCCCCAGGTCGTTTTCAAAATATATTTCCAAGTAGTATTTACACCAACCCTAAACAATTTTTAAATTTTATTCAAGTAGTAGTTATCCCCCCAGGTCGTTTTCAAAATATATTTCCAAGTAGTATTTACACCAACCCTAAACAATTTTTAAATTTTATTCAAGTAGTAGTTATCACCCCAGGTCGTTTTCAAAATATATTTCCAAGTAGTATTTACACCAACTCTAAACAATTTTTAAATTTTATTCAAGTAGTAGTTATCCCCCAGGTCGTTTTCAAAATATATTTCCAAGTAGTATTTACACCAACCCTAAACAATTTTTAAATTTTATTCAAGTAGTAGTTATCCCCCAGGTCGTTTTCAAAATATATTTCCAAGTAGTATTTACACCAACCCTAAACAATTTTTAAATTTTATTCAAGTAGTAGTTATCCCCCCAGGTCGTTTTCAAAATATATTTCCAAGTAGTATTTACACCAACCCTAAACAATTTTTAAATTTTATTCAAGTAGTAGTTATCACCCCAGGTCGTTTTCAAAATATATTTCCAAGTAGTATTTACACCAACTCTAAACAATTTTTAAATTTTATTCAAGTAGTAGTTATCCCCCCTGGTCGTTTTCAAAATATATTTCCAAGTAGTATTTACACCAACCCTAAACAATTTTTAAATTTTATTCAAGTAGTAGTTATCCCCCCAGGTCGTTTTCAAAATATATTTCCAAGTAGTATTTACACCAACCCTAAACAATTTTTAAATTTTATTCAAGTAGTAGTTATCACCCCAGGTCGTTTTCAAAATATATTTCCAAGTAGTATTTACACCAACCCTAAACAATTTTTAAATTTTATTCAAGTAGTAGTTATCACCCCAGGTCGTTTTCAAAATATATTTCCAAGTAGTATTTACACCAACCCTAAACAATTTTTAAATTTTATTCAAGTAGTAGTTATCCCCCCAGGTCGTTTTCAAAATATATTTCCAAGTAGTATTTACACCAACCCTAAACAATTTTTAAATTTTATTCAAGTAGAAGTTATCCCCCCAGGTCGTTTTCAAAATATATTTCCAAGTAGTATTTACACCAACCCTAAACAATTTTTAAATTTTATTCAAGTAGTAGTTATCCCCCAGGTCGTTTTCAAAATATATTTCCAAGTAGTATTTACACCAACCCTAAACAATTTTTAAATTTTATTCAAGTAGTAGTTATCCCCCAGGTCGTTTTCAAAATATATTTCCAAGTAGTATTTACACCAACCCTAAATACTACTCTTTGAAATGAACACATCAGTTCAGGCAGGATCAACCAGATATCTCGTAATTCGGGTAAGATTCACTACCGAATTCTGAGGATATCAAATCTTACCCAAAAAAGCAATAGCTGGACGATAAAATAATCGAGCATAGTCGGCGCCAGAACGACCACGAGGCGAGACAGAGTTGGTCTCACAACCAATCTCGGGTCATTTGCTGGCTTTACGAAACACTCTAAGAGTGTCCCGAACCGACCGATTGCTCATCTTGCCAATTCCGCAATGGAATGGCACAAAATTAACATCCTTCGACGAGGACGCTTCGTCTCAACACAAAATCTCAACTTTTCACTTCACCAATTCAGCCTGGAGGCTACATTTAGTATCGGGGGTGGGTCTCTTTCATCGAGATTAGAGCGAATTTCTTATTTTCAGCAGAGAATTTCAATTCTCGATGCTTATATAGGTGGCCTTCGTGAAATACACAAAAGATGATCGGCCCGAGATTAACATCCTTCGACGAGGACACTCAAATAATAAAAACAACCTTGCTCTTTTAAATGATCATAAATCGATTTAAAACGGTTAGAAATCAAAGTAGCACATTTGAGTCTTCAGATTGTACCATAAACATGTTGATTGGATGCGAAGAATTTACATAAAAGGGCACCAAGAAACCGGAAGGACTTGAGATCTGCTAAGTCGAGAATTATTTATTTCATATACATTTTTCCTTTCCATTTCCACAGCAAACAACCACTTTATTTTACAATTCGCAAGCACACAGCCACTTTTTTAATTTTACTCAACAGACAACCACTTTTCTAATATAATATGAGTCGAGGCGAAAAGAGAAATGGACAAAATGCAACCCCAAGCTATGCGCCACCAAGAGAAAAATAAATGGAAAGAGAATTAAGCAGAAAGAAAACAAAAAGTGGTCGTAGAATTAGTAAAAGTGGTTGTTTTTATAGTAGTTATTTAATATTAGTAGTAGTAGTAGTTAATTTTTGTTAAAAATGAGCATGACCCCTTCGCACAAATTTTTCAAAAATTTGGACATGACCCCTTCGCATAGTAATTTTAAATTTGAATTTTTGGATATGTTATAATGATTATGATATTCTTATTAACAGACTCCAACTTTACTTCGGGTTTGACAAACTTCGGGTTTGACAAAAAAATCCCACTATTGGTAAATCCCACTATATTGGTAGAAATCCCACTATATAGGTTTTAATTTTATTCAAGTAGTAGTTATCCCCCCTGGTCGTTTTCAAAATATATTTCCAAGTAGTATTTACACCAACCCTAAACAATTTTTAAATTTTATTCAAGTAGTAGTTATCCCCCCAGGTCGTTTTCAAAATATATTTCCAAGTAGTATTTACACCAACCCTAAACAATTTTTAAATTTTATTCAAGTAGTAGTTATACCCCCAGGTCGTTTTCAAAATATATTTCCAAGTAGTATTTACACCAACCCTAAACAATTTTTAAATTTTATTCAAGTAGTAGTTATCACCCCAGGTCGTTTTCAAAATATATTTCCAAGTAGTATTTACACCAACTCTAAACAATTTTTAAATTTTATTCAAGTAGTAGTTATCCCCCCAGGTCGTTTTCAAAATATATTTCCAAGTAGTATTTACACCAACCCTAAACAATTTTTAAATTTTATTCAAATAGTAGTTTTCACCCCAGGATCTTTTCAAAATATATTTCCAAGTAGTATTTACACCAACCCTAAACAATTTTTAAATTTTATTCAAGTAGTAGTTATCACCCCAGGTCGTTTTCAAAATATATTTCCAAGTAGTATTTACACCAACCCTAAACAATTTTTAAATTTTATTCAAGTAGTATTTATCACCCCAGGTCGTTTTCAAAATATATTTCCAAGTAGTATTTACACCAACCCTAAACAATTTTTAAATTTTATTCAAGTAGTAGTTATCCCCCCAGGTCGTTTTCAAAATATATTTCCAAGTAGCATTTACACCAACCCTAAACAATTTTTAAATTTTATTCAAGTAGTAGTTATCCCACCAGGTCGTTTTCAAAATATATTTCCAAGTAGTATTTACACCAACCCTAAACAATTTTTAAATTTTATTCAAGTAGTAGTTATCCCCCCAGGTCGTTTTCAAAATATATTTCCAAGTAGTATTTACACCAACCCTAAACAATTTTTAAATTTTATTCAAGTAGTAGTTATCACCCCAGGTCGTTTTCAAAATATATTTCCAAGTAGTATTTACACCAACCCTAAACAATTTTTAAATTTTATTCAAGTAGTAGTTATCCCCCCAGATCGTTTTAAAAATATATTTCCAAGTAGTATTTACACCAACCCTAAACAATTTTTAAATTTTATTCAAGTAGTAGTTATCCCCCCAGGTCGTTTTCAAAATATATTTCCAAGTAGTATTTACACCAACCCTAAACAATTTTTAAATTTTATTCAAGTAGTAGTTATCCCCCCAGGTCGTTTTCAAAATATATTTCCAAGTAGTATTTACACCAACCCTAAACAAATTTTAAATTTTATTCAAGTAGTAGTTATCACCCCAGGTCGTTTTCAAAATATATTTCCAAGTAGTATTTACACCAACCCTAAACAATTTTTAAATTTTATTCAAGTAGTAGTTATCCCCCCAGGTCGTTTTCAAAATATATTTCCAAGTAGTATTTACACCAACCCTAAACAATTTTTAAATTTTATTCAAATAGTAGTTATCCCCCCAGGTCGTTTTCAAAATATATTTCCAAGTAGTATTTACACCAACCCTAAACAATTTCTAAATTTTATTCAAGTAATAGTTATCCCCCCAGGTCGTTTTCAAAATATATTTCCAAGTAGTATTTACACCAACCCTAAACAATTTTTAAATTTTATTCAAGTAATAGTTATCCCCCCAGGTCGTTTTCAAAATATATTTCCAAGTAGTATTTACACCAACCCTAAACAATTTTTTAATTTTATTCAAGTAGTAGTCTGCGAACTATTTTGAATGAGCTCATCGAGCCGAGTCGAATAACAGCAAAATTAACGCCATTTGAATTAACCACCAAAAATCGTAAAACTATACGGGGGAGTAGACATTTTTGAAGTGAAAAATTCGAGCTTAGTCGGTAGAGCATAAATTGAAAGCACAAAATTGAAAAAACTAAAAATTCAGACCTATTTGCTAAAAATTCGTACCTATATTGCAACTTTTCCAACTTTTTTGAACCTAATTTAGCCTTTTTTCGAACTTTCAGATTTTAATTGAAATAATTTTTTTCTATTATTCAAGGGTTCAATAAATGCTTCAAAAAAAGAATTTGACAATATTTAAGCTTGTAATGGAAATTAATCGAATTTTGTCTTTTGTTTGTAAATTATCCTGTCAAAGTGGAAAGGACAGGGCTTCAATGGCTTTGACATTAGAGGAGGAGAGGATTTTAAAGGGAACACGTGGAATTTCTAATCAACAGGTAGATAAATGATAGTGCTAGGCGCTTTCGCTCACTACGTACAGGTGCTCTACCAAATGAGCTACCGGAACTCTGCTTTCACCTTCTCTTTTAATAGATCTTAAACCCCCACCCGGTGACCGTTTTAAATGCTAGCCAGCTGGATCTTTATCATCCTTATAATATGAAAATGTCATTTTATTAGAGATATAGTTTGATTTCTTAAAATGCAAAAGAAACATGAAGCTGGTTTATAAAGCATGTTTCAAGTTACTTGGAGCAAGTTTCAATTAGCTTGAAACAAGTTTCATAATTTGAAGCAAGTTTCATAATTTAGTTAGACGCTTTAGAATTTTTTGAAGCAAGTTTCAGATATCCAGATGCTTCAGATTTTTTGAAGCATTTCGAATTTTTAAAGCCTTTCAGATTTTAATTGAAATAATTTTTTCTATTATTCAAGGTTTCAATATATGCTTCAAAAAAGAATTTGACAATATTTAAGCTTGTAATCCAAATTTATCGAATTTTGTCTTTTGTTTGTAAATTATCCTATCAAAGTGGAAAGGACAGGAGTGGCTTTGATTTTAGAGGAGGGAGAATTTTGAAGGAGACTTGCGGAAATTCTAATCAGCAGGTAAATATATGATAGTGCTAGGCGCTTTCGCTCACTACGTACATGTGCTCTACCAAATGAGCTACCGGAACTCTGCTTTCATTCTTTTTTAAGAGATCTTAAACGCCCAGTGACTGTTTTAAATGCTAGCCAGCTGGATCTTTATCATCCTTATAATATGAAAATGTCATTTTATTAGAGATATAGTTTGATTACTTAAAATGCAAAAGATGCAGGTTGGATGTTTCTATTAACCTAAAACATCTTCAAATTAGTTTAAACTTGCTTCTGATTTTTTAAAAATGTTTCTGAGTCCTAAATTACTTGCTTAACATTTTCGAAATCTATTTCAAGTAAAACCTATTAGAAAGTGAAAGCAGCGACCTGTAGCTTAGTCGGTAGAGCAGACATCAGCCTGTACACTTTTTAACCGAATGAGCCTAGAAATTAATTTCTAAGTTATTGGAGAATTAATGCCTGCTTAGGGGTTAAATTTACTTTTCTCTTTTATTACATGTTTCACTTTTCAAAAAAATTTTTTCGTATTCTAGATGATGAAAATAATTTCATGTTTACACAAAGGTGTTAGACGTGAAAATTGTCAAAAAAATGTATGGGTACTTTTACTAATTTTGTTTCTACTGAGATGAAAGAGAATTATTTTTTATTGACTTCTTTTTAGACCAAAGAGGAAAAAAAGAGATTTTTATTTTCATATATTTTCAAAAAAATTTTTTAATTTTATTTAAGTTTGATAATTAAATCTATAAACTTTCCAAAATGGATACAACTATGCGTTTATGTCACAGAATAAAAATTAATTTTTGAAAATATTTTTCAGTTGGTTTAGCAATTTTCAGAGACCAGATTTAGATTTTTCGACCCTATATGAAATGAAGTCCCAAATCAAATTTTTTCCATCTTCCTTAAAATGAGTAATTTCCTATACATTTCTCTCTATTTTTGATTTGTGCCGTAAGGCACAAAGATTAACTGAACGTGTGTGTACGTGTGTTTATGACCGTGTGTCCGTGTTTTCTCTGTCTGTGTCTGTCCGAGTTCGTCCGTGTTTTGTCTGTCCGAGTCCGTCCGTGTCTGTGGAACCGGTTAAGGTCCGGGAGCGGTTTGGAACACGAACCGTGGAACCGGCAAAGGTTCAGAACCGATTTAGAACCGGTTCGGACGACTCGGACAGACAAACACGGACGAATTCGGGCAGGCAAAACACGGACGTACTGGGACAGACAAACACGGACGAGCTCGGACAGACACAGACAGAGAAAACACGGACACACACGGTCATAAACACACGAACACACGTTCAGTTAATCTTTGTGCCTTACGGGACAAATCAAAAATAGAGGGAAATGTAAAGGAAATTACTCATTTTAAGGAAGATGGAAATACATTTCTCGGCCCTATCCGCAAAAGAGGGCGCCTTGATTTTTTTTCATCATTTTTTTCCTACCTTAAAATAAAAAAATGGTCAGTCTTTTCTTCATTGTTAAATTCCACTCTTCTTACCTGTGGCATATTCAAATGAGAGGACAGACAAAAACACACAGACAGATAAAACACGGGCATTTTCTGTTGTCTGTCTGTGTTCGTCCGTGTTTTGCTGTCCGAGTCCGTCAGTGTTTGTTGTCCGAGTCCGTCCGTGTTTTGTCTGTCTGTGTTCGTCAGTGTTTGTCTGTCCGAGTCCGTCCGTGTTTTGTCTGTCTGTGTTCGTCAGTGTTCGTCAGTGTTTGTCTGTCCGAGTCCGTCCGTGTTTTGTCTGTCTGTGTTCGTCCGTGTTTTGTCTGTCTGTGTTCGTCAGTGTTTGTCTGTCCGAGTCCGTCCGTGTTTTGTCTGTCCGAGTTCATCCGTGTTTTGTTTGTCTGTGTCCGTCCGTGTTTTGTTTGTCTGTGTCCGTCCGTGTTTTGTCTGTCTGTGTCCGTCAGTGTTTGTCTGTCCGTGTGTGTGTTTTTGTCTGTCCTCCCATTTGAGCATGCCACAGGTAAGAAGAGTGGAATTGAACGAGGAAAAAAGACTGACCATTTTTTTATTTTAAGGTAGGAAAAAAATGATGAAAAAATATCAAGGCGCCCTCTTTTGCGGATAGGGTCCATTTCTCTCTATTTTTGATTTGTGCCGTAAGGCACAAAGATTAACTGAACGTGTGTGTACGTGTGTTTATGACCGTGTGTCCGTGTTTTCTCTGTCTGTGTCTGTCCGAGTTCGTCCGTGTTTTGTCTGTCCGAGTCCGTCCGTGTCTGTGGAACCGGTTAAGGTCCGGGAGCGGTTTGGAACACGAACCGTGGAACCGGCAAAGGTTCAGAACCGATTTAGAACCGGTTCGGACGACTCGGACAGACAAACACGGACGAATTCGGGCAGGCAAAACACGGACGTACTGGGACAGACAAACACGGACGAGCTCGGACAGACACAGACAGAGAAAACACGGACACACACGGTCATAAACACACGAACACACGTTCAGTTAATCTTTGTGCCTTACGGGACAAATCAAAAATAGAGGGAAATGTAAAGGAAATTACTCATTTTAAGAAGATGGAAAAAATTTGATTTGGGACTTCATTTCATAAAGAACCGATTTTTCTTGTACCTACAGGGCGAAGGGAGAGAGTAGTCCCGATTGTCATCTGAAAAAATGCCAGTTAATAGGGTGTATGACTCAAAGACTTGGACTTCTTCATGGAAAATAGACCTGAATGGACCTACCAAAGTATATGAACCACAAAAGATAAAATAAGAATAGACGGGGTAAAATAAGAATAGAAAATAAGAAGATTTTCTAATTTAAAAAAAATTAAAAATTACATTATCAGTAATTTATTTTTAATTAATAATTTTAATTAAGTAATTTAATTTTAATTCCTAAGATAAAAAAATTATTATTTATTATTTTCTAACACTAAAATTTATAATTTATGTAGTAAATATTAAATAATATTTATTTATTCTTACTAATGTTTTTAATGCTTATTTATTTGATTAGTAAGTTATTTACGCTTAAATATATCTGTTTGTGTATGATAGAAGGAAATATAACGATAAATTTTAAAAACCAAGTTTATAAAAAATGAAATAATTTGAATAATCACTCTTTTTGAACAATAAATTAACATAAGAAATTGTTATTAATAAAATTTTAATTATTTTTTAAACTTTTGTCGATGTTATTTATCCACGTTCGTCATAAAAAAATTTTTTTGAAGCTTAAAAAATCAAAAATTCATTCCAACAAAACAAAATTTTATGTATTTAAACAAGCTTGATATTTAAGATTTTAAAACATTTTTATTTCCTCAAGTTTAATCCTACCCGATATTAATTAAAATAAAATAATGCGTGGATTATTTTCTTTGTGTTTGTGTATCTTTTTAATTAACCAACTGTTGTTTGAGACAGGTTTTTCTAAATTTAAAATTAATTTTAAATTTAAATTAAGTCTAAAAATTATAGCAAAAAATAGTTTTATTAATTAATTAAAAAATTGAGGACATTACAAAGACATGAATATTTTCAGACAGTTCAGCTGAGTCACGTCTCAACTGAGTCCTGGCCTATAGCTCAAGTACGGGTTGATAATTTACGGTTGATAACTACATAATACGGTTGATAACTACAATATAACAAAAAAATCAAAATTTTCGATCGATTTGTTAAAAAGTTATGATCTAAAAACTAACTTTTTCAAAAAAATCTGATTTTTCGGCACTTTATAGATTATAACTTTTTAACAGTCGGTCAGGAATTTTGATCGTTTGGTATATTGTAGCCTATTTAATGACCTAACGAAAGGTATCATGATCAAAAAAGATTGACCATCCCTTCAAAAGTTATAGCGTCCGGGACTCAGTTGAGTCGGGACTCAACTGAGGGGTACCGGAATATTTTTATTTAACATTTTTAGTCATAAATTTGATTTTAATTTAAAAAGGTTTTTAATATTGCCATTTTTTCTAAATTTATATTTAATCAAAAATTAAAATAAAATTATTTTACCGACATTAATTAAAAAAAGCAAGCAATTTATACTTCGCCTTAATGACCTCTACTTTTAAAATATTATTATTAATTTTTCAAATTTAATTTTCATAGAGACTTAAAATTACTACAACACTACATTCTAATTGTTATACTTAACAAAATTTTTTTTTAATTTTTAGCTGCTGCTGCCAGATGTCCCGGTGGTTATAACACAGGGAAAGGTTTGATAATTTTACTAAACCATTTAAAAAAATTAAATTGATAATTTTAATTCTAAAAAAATTTTGATCAATTTTTGATTTCAGCCTGTAGAGGACTTGGTGGTAACAATCCGCCAGAGTGTAGAGACTATATTGGACCTGACAGAGTTGGTGGGAGATTTGTAAAATACACAAGATGTAAACATATTATTGTGAGTGGGAGAGGCTCTTCTTGGTGTTGTCCTCCTCCTTAATAATATTTGGGCAGATATCAAAAGTCTAACAAAATGATAATTTGAATTAAAAGAGAAATTTAAAAAAAGAAGAAAAATTCAAAGCAAAATAGAATTTAAAAAATTTTTAAAAATTTTTAAATTTTTTAACAAATAAATAATAAAAATGTGTAATAGAGAATATCAATGTTTTCAATAAAAAATAGAAAGTGCCCTTTAAAACTGGATATATACTATATGTATATACAGTGTGTTAAGAAATAATAAGACACCCTAATTTTTTTCTATTTCATTATGCTCCAACAGTCGGATTTTATTCAAATTCTCAAATTCTTTTACTCTTCTGTGTAAACAAATAAACAGTTCAACCCTTGTATCATTCTGAAAATCCAAAAAATTTAATGTTAAACCATAAATAAATGTAAATAAACACATTGATCCTTTTAAGCACACGTTCAACTCTTCTATGAAAACGTTTTTCCCTTGAATTTCGATATTCCCAAAAATAAATAACAACTTAGTAAATTGGAATTACCTATTTTATCGATTAATTCCCCACCCTCGAATAATTCCCAACTTTCAATTAATTCCACATGCCAGGGATAATTTGAAATAATAATTCCCCACCCTCGAATACCCTAATACACGTTCAAATTTTAAAACTCGAATAATTCCCCACCCTATAATTCCCCATGCCACGGATGGGTAAAGAAATAATTCCTCAGTGGAATTAATCAAGTAAATACGGTATTTTAGATTATTCGAAAACATCAACCCTAATAAAATTGACAGAATAGTACGATAAAGTTATAAGAAACGCTTAAAATTAACTATCCTTTCATATTTGAAAAAATTCAATCATAAAAAGGGGGGCCATTCTATTAGAGAGGGCCATTCAAATAGGCCATTCTATTTTTCGATCATCAAAGGGGCCATTCTATTAGAGACGGCCATTCAAATTGAGACGGCCATTCTAAGAGAATTTACGGTAGTTAGTATTCTATTTTTCGATCATCAAAGGGTTCGATCATCAATATTACATTTGTAGTAATATTAAACCTGGGGATTTCAATGTGGAAATGGCTGGACACACACCCTAAACAATTTTTAAATTTTATTCAAATAGTAGTTATCCCCCCAGGTCGTTTTCAAAATATATTTCCAAGTAGTATTTACACCAACCCTAAACAATTTCTAAATTTTATTCAAGTAATAGTTATCCCCCCAGGTCGTTTTCAAAATATATTTCCAAGTAGTATTTACACCAACCCTAAACAATTTTTAAATTTTATTCAAGTAATAGTTATCCCCCCAGGTCGTTTTCAAAATATATTTCCAAGTAGTATTTACACCAACCCTAAACAATTTTTTAATTTTATTCAAGTAGTAGTCTGCGAACTATTTTGAATGAGCTCATCGAGCCGAGTCGAATAACAGCAAAATTAACGCCATTTGAATTAACCACCAAAAATCGTAAAACTATACGGGGGAGTAGACATTTTTGAAGTGAAAAATTCGAGCTTAGTCGGTAGAGCATAAATTGAAAGCACAAAATTGAAAAAACTAAAAATTCAGACCTATTTGCTAAAAATTCGTACCTATATTGCAACTTTTCCAACTTTTTTGAACCTAATTTAGCCTTTTTTCGAACTTTCAGATTTTAATTGAAATAATTTTTTCTATTATTCAAGGGTTCAATAAATGCTTCAAAAAAAGAATTTGACAATATTTAAGCTTGTAATGGAAATTAATCGAATTTTGTCTTTTGTTTGTAAATTATCCTGTCAAAGTGGAAAGGACAGGGCTTCAATGGCTTTGACATTAGAGGAGGAGAGGATTTTAAAGGGAACACGTGGAATTTCTAATCAACAGGTAGATAAATGATAGTGCTAGGCGCTTTCGCTCACTACGTACAGGTGCTCTACCAAATGAGCTACCGGAACTCTGCTTTCACCTTCTCTTTTAATAGATCTTAAACCCCCACCCGGTGACCGTTTTAAATGCTAGCCAGCTGGATCTTTATCATCCTTATAATATGAAAATGTCATTTTATTAGAGATATAGTTTGATTTCTTAAAATGCAAAAGAAACATGAAGCTGGTTTATAAAGCATGTTTCAAGTTACTTGGAGCAAGTTTCAATTAGCTTGAAACAAGTTTCATAATTTGAAGCAAGTTTCATAATTTAGTTAGACGCTTTAGAATTTTTTGAAGCAAGTTTCAGATATCCAGATGCTTCAGATTTTTTGAAGCATTTCGAATTTTTAAAGCCTTTCAGATTTTAATTGAAATAATTTTTTCTATTATTCAAGGTTTCAATATATGCTTCAAAAAAGAATTTGACAATATTTAAGCTTGTAATCCAAATTTATCGAATTTTGTCTTTTGTTTGTAAATTATCCTATCAAAGTGGAAAGGACAGGAGTGGCTTTGATTTTAGAGGAGGGAGAATTTTGAAGGAGACTTGCGGAAATTCTAATCAGCAGGTAAATATATGAT
Organism: Meloidogyne incognita; assembly: GCA_036172945.1. Lineage (NCBI taxonomy): Eukaryota > Metazoa > Nematoda > Chromadorea > Rhabditida > Meloidogynidae > Meloidogyne > Meloidogyne incognita. The sequence goes on from JARQAC010000016.1 coordinate 772,440, forward strand.
AGTGCTAGGCGCTTTCGCTCACTACGTACATGTGCTCTACCAAATGAGCTACCGGAACTCTGCTTTCATTCTTTTTTAAGAGATCTTAAACGCCCAGTGACTGTTTTAAATGCTAGCCAGCTGGATCTTTATCATCCTTATAATATGAAAATGTCATTTTATTAGAGATAAAGTTTGATTACTTAAAATGCAAAAGATGCAGGTTGGATGTTTCTATTAACCTAAAACATCTTCAAATTAGTTTAAACTTGCTTCTGATTTTTTAAAAATGTTTCTGAGTCCTAAATTACTTGCTTAACATTTTCGAAATCTATTTCAAGTAAAACCTATTAGAAAGTGAAAGCAGCGACCTGTAGCTTAGTCGGTAGAGCAGACATCAGCCTGTACACTTTTTAACCGAATGAGCCTAGAAATTAATTTCTAAGTTATTGGAGAATTAATGCCTGCTTAGGGGTTAAATTTACTTTTCTCTTTTATTACATGTTTCACTTTTCAAAAAATCTTTTTTCTTATTCTAGATGATGAAAATAATTTCATGTTTACACAAAGGTGTTAGACGTGAAAATTGTCAAAAAAATGTATGGGTACTTTTACTAATTTTGTTTCTACTGAGATGAAAGAGAATTATTTTTTATTGACTTCTTTTTAGACCAAAGAGGAAAAAAGAGATTTTTATTTTCATATATTTTCAAAAAAATTTTTTAATTTTATTTAAGTTTGATAATTAAATCTATAAACTTTCCAAAATGGATACAACTATGCGTTTATGTCACAGAATAAAAATTAATTTTTGAAAATATTTTTCAGTTGGTTTAGCAATTTTCAGAGACCAGATTTAGATTTTTCGACCCTATATGAAATGAAGTCCCAAATCAAATTTTTTCCATCTTCCTTAAAATGAGTAATTTCCTATACATTTCTCTCTATTTTTGATTTGTGCCGTAAGGCACAAAGATTAACTGAACGTGTGTGTACGTGTGTTTATGACCGTGTGTCCGTGTTTTCTCTGTCTGTGTCTGTCCGAGTTCGTCCGTGTTTTGTCTGTCCGAGTCCGTCCGTGTCTGTGGAACCGGTTAAGGTCCGGGAGCGGTTTGGAACACGAACCGTGGAACCGGCAAAGGTTCAGAACCGATTTAGAACCGGTTCGGACGACTCGGACAGACAAACACGGACGAATTCGGGCAGGCAAAACACGGACGTACTGGGACAGACAAACACGGACGAGCTCGGACAGACACAGACAGAGAAAACACGGACACACACGGTCATAAACACACGAACACACGTTCAGTTAATCTTTGTGCCTTACGGGACAAATCAAAAATAGAGGGAAATGTAAAGGAAATTACTCATTTTAAGAAGATGGAAAAAATTTGATTTGGGACTTCATTTCATAAAGAACCGATTTTTCTTGTACCTACAGGGCGAAGGGAGAGAGTAGTCCCGATTGTCATCTGAAAAAATGCCAGTTAATAGGGTGTATGACTCAAAGACTTGGACTTCTTCATGGAAAATAGACCTGAATGGACCTACCAAAGTATATGAACCACAAAAGATAAAATAAGAATAGACGGGGTAAAATAAGAATAGAAAATAAGAAGATTTTCTAATTTAAAAAAAATTAAAAATTACATTATCAGTAATTTATTTTTAATTAATAATTTTAATTAAGTAATTTAATTTTAATTCCTAAGATAAAAAAATTATTATTTATTATTTTCTAACACTAAAATTTATAATTTATGTAGTAAATATTAAATAATATTTATTTATTCTTACTAATGTTTTTAATGCTTATTTATTTGATTAGTAAGTTATTTACGCTTAAATATATCTGTTTGTGTATGATAGAAGGAAATATAACGATAAATTTTAAAAACCAAGTTTATAAAAAATGAAATAATTTGAATAATCACTCTTTTTGAACAATAAATTAACATAAAAAATTGTTATTAATAAAATTTTAATTATTTTTTAAACTTTTGTCGATGTTATTTATCCACGTTCGTCATAAAAAAAATTTTTTTGAAGCTTAAAAAATCAAAAATTCATTCCAACAAAACAAAATTTTATGTATTTAAACAAGCTTGATATTTAAGATTTTAAAACATTTTTATTTCCTCAAGTTTAATCCTACCCGATATTAATTAAAATAAAATAATGCGTGGATTATTTTCTTTGTGTTTGTGTATCTTTTTAATTAACCAACTGTTGTTTGAGACAGGTTTTTCTAAATTTAAAATTAATTTTAAATTTAAATTAAGTCTAAAAATTATAGCAAAAAATAGTTTTATTAATTAATTAAAAAATTGAGGACATTACAAAGACATGAATATTTTCAGACAGTTCAGCTGAGTCACGTCTCAACTGAGTCCTGGCCTATAGCTCAAGTACGGGTTGATAATTTACGGTTGATAACTACATAATACGGTTGATAACTACAATATAACAAAAAAATCAAAATTTTCGATCGATTTGTTAAAAAGTTATGATCTAAAAACTAACTTTTTCAAAAAAATCTGATTTTTCGGCACTTTATAGATTATAACTTTTTAACAGTC
>JARQAC010000016.1:780000-847500 GCA_036172945.1 Meloidogyne incognita
ATTACACCATAAACATGTTGATTGGATGCGAAGAATTTACATAAAAGGGCACCAAGAAACCGGAAGGACTTGAGATCTGCTAAGTCGAGAATTATTTATTTCATATACATTTTTCCTTTCCATTTCCACAGCAAACAACCACTTTATTTTACAATTCGCAAGCACACAGCCACTTTTTTAATTTTACTCAACAGACAACCACTTTTCTAATATAATATGAGTCGAGGCGAAAAGAGAAATGGACAAAATGCAACCCCAAGCTATGCGCCACCAAGAGAAAAATAAATGGAAAGAGAATTAAGCAGAAAGAAAACAAAAAGTGGTCGTAGAATTAGTAAAAGTGGTTGTTTTTATAGTAGTTATTTAATATTAGTAGTAGTAGTAGTTAATTTTTGTTAAAAATGAGCATGACCCCTTCGCACAAATTTTTCAAAAATTTGGACATGACCCCTTCGCATAGTAATTTTAAATTTGAATTTTTGGATATGTTATAATGATTATGATATTCTTATTAACAGACTCCAACTTTACTTCGGGTTTGACAAACTTCGGGTTTGACAAAAAAATCCCACTATTGGTAAATCCCACTATATTGGTAGAAATCCCACTATATAGGTTTTAATTTTATTCAAGTAGTAGTTATCCCCCCTGGTCGTTTTCAAAATATATTTCCAAGTAGTATTTACACCAACCCTAAACAATTTTTAAATTTTATTCAAGTAGTAGTTATCCCCCAGGTCGTTTTCAAAATATATTTCCAAGTAGTATTTACACCAACCCTAAACAATTTTTAAATTTTATTCAAGTAGTAGTTATCCCCCCAGGTCGTTTTCAAAATATATTTCCAAGTAGTATTTACACCAACCCTAAACAATTTTTAAATTTTATTCAAGTAGTAGTTATCACCCCAGGTCGTTTTCAAAATATATTTCCAAGTAGTATTTACACCAACCCTAAACAATTTTTAAATTTTATTCAAGTAGTAGTTATCCCCCCAGGTCGTTTTCAAAATATATTTCCAAGTAGTATTTACACCAACCCTAAACAATTTTTAAATTTTATTCAAGTAGTAGTTATCACCCCAGGTCGTTTTCAAAATATATTTCCAAGTAGTATTTACACCAACTCTAAACAATTTTTAAATTTTATTCAAGTAGTAGTTATCCCCCAGGTCGTTTTCAAAATATATTTCCAAGTAGTATTTACACCAACCCTAAACAATTTTTAAATTTTATTCAAGTAGTAGTTATCCCCCAGGTCGTTTTCAAAATATATTTCCAAGTAGTATTTACACCAACCCTAAACAATTTTTAAATTTTATTCAAGTAGTAGTTATCCCCCCAGGTCGTTTTCAAAATATATTTCCAAGTAGTATTTACACCAACCCTAAACAATTTTTAAATTTTATTCAAGTAGTAGTTATCACCCCAGGTCGTTTTCAAAATATATTTCCAAGTAGTATTTACACCAACTCTAAACAATTTTTAAATTTTATTCAAGTAGTAGTTATCCCCCCTGGTCGTTTTCAAAATATATTTCCAAGTAGTATTTACACCAACCCTAAACAATTTTTAAATTTTATTCAAGTAGTAGTTATCCCCCAGGTCGTTTTCAAAATATATTTCCAAGTAGTATTTACACCAACCCTAAACAATTTTTAAATTTTATTCAAGTAGTAGTTATCACCCCAGGTCGTTTTCAAAATATATTTCCAAGTAGTATTTACACCAACCCTAAACAATTTTTAAATTTTATTCAAGTAGTAGTTATCACCCCAGGTCGTTTTCAAAATATATTTCCAAGTAGTATTTACACCAACTCTAAACAATTTTTAAATTTTATTCAAGTAGTAGTTATCCCCCCAGGTCGTTTTCAAAATATATTTCCAAGTAGTATTTACACCAACCCTAAACAATTTTTAAATTTTATTCAAGTAGTAGTTATCCCCCCAGGTCGTTTTCAAAATATATTTCCAAGTAGTATTTACACCAACCCTAAACAATTTTTAAATTTTATTCAAGTAGTAGTTATCACCCCAGGTCGTTTTCAAAATATATTTCCAAGTAGTATTTACACCAACTCTAAACAATTTTTAAATTTTATTCAAGTAGTAGTTATCACCCCAGGTCGTTTTCAAAATATATTTCCAAGTAGTATTTACACCAACCCTAAACAATTTTTAAATTTTATTCAAGTAGTAGTTATCCCCCCAGGTCGTTTTCAAAATATATTTCCAAGTAGTATTTACACCAACCCTAAACAATTTTTAAATTTTATTCAAGTAGTAGTTATCACCCCAGGTCGTTTTCAAAATATATTTCCAAGTAGTATTTACACCAACCCTAAACAATTTTTAAATTTTATTCAAGTAGTAGTTATCCCCCCAGGTCGTTTTCAAAATATATTTCCAAGTAGTATTTACACCAACCCTAAACAATTTTTAAATTTTATTCAAGTAGTAGTTATCACCCCAGGTCGTTTTCAAAATATATTTCCAAGTAGTATTTACACCAACTCTAAACAATTTTTAAATTTTATTCAAGTAGTAGTTATCCCACCAGGTCGTTTTCAAAATATATTTCCAAGTAGTATTTACACCAACCCTAAACAATTTTTAAATTTTATTCAAGTAGTAGTTATCCCCCCAGGTCGTTTTCAAAATATATTTCCAAGTAGTATTTACACCAACCCTAAACAATTTTTAAATTTTATTCAAGTAGTAGTTATCCCCCCAGGTCGTTTTCAAAATATATTTCCAAGTAGTATTTACACCAACCCTAAACAATTTTTAAATTTTATTCAAGTAGTAGTTATCACCCCAGGTCGTTTTCAAAATATATTTCCAAGTAGTATTTACACCAACTCTAAACAATTTTTAAATTTTATTCAAGTAGTAGTTATCCCCCCTGGTCGTTTTCAAAATATATTTCCAAGTAGTATTTACACCAACCCTAAACAATTTTTAAATTTTATTCAAGTAGTAGTTATCCCCCAGGTCGTTTTCAAAATATATTTCCAAGTAGTATTTACACCAACCCTAAACAATTTTTAAATTTTATTCAAGTAGTAGTTATCACCCCAGGTCGTTTTCAAAATATATTTCCAAGTAGTATTTACACCAACCCTAAACAATTTTTAAATTTTATTCAAGTAGTAGTTATCACCCCAGGTCGTTTTCAAAATATATTTCCAAGTAGTATTTACACCAACTCTAAACAATTTTTAAATTTTATTCAAGTAGTAGTTATCCCCCCAGGTCGTTTTCAAAATATATTTCCAAGTAGTATTTACACCAACCCTAAACAATTTTTAAATTTTATTCAAGTAGTAGTTATCCCCCCAGGTCGTTTTCAAAATATATTTCCAAGTAGTATTTACACCAACCCTAAACAATTTTTAAATTTTATTCAAGTAGTAGTTATCACCCCAGGTCGTTTTCAAAATATATTTCCAAGTAGTATTTACACCAACTCTAAACAATTTTTAAATTTTATTCAAGTAGTAGTTATCCCCCCAGGTCGTTTTCAAAATATATTTCCAAGTAGTATTTACACCAACCCTAAACAATTTTTAAATTTTATTCAAGTAGTAGTTATCCCCCCAGGTCGTTTTCAAAATATATTTCCAAGTAGTATTTACACCAACCCTAAACAATTTTTAAATTTTATTCAAGTAGTAGTTATCCCCCCAGGTCGTTTTCAAAATATATTTCCAAGTAGTATTTACACCAACCCTAAACAATTTTTAAATTTTATTCAAGTAGTAGTTATCACCCCAGGTCGTTTTCAAAATATATTTCCAAGTAGTATTTACACCAACTCTAAACAATTTTTAAATTTTATTCAAGTAGTAGTTATCCCCCTGGTCGTTTTCAAAATATATTTCCAAGTAGTATTTACACCAACCCTAAACAATTTTTAAATTTTATTCAAGTAGTAGTTATCCCCCAGGTCGTTTTCAAAATATATTTCCAAGTAGTATTTACACCAACCCTAAACAATTTTTAAATTTTATTCAAGTAGTAGTTATCACCCCAGGTCGTTTTCAAAATATATTTCCAAGTAGTATTTACACCAACTCTAAACAATTTTTAAATTTTATTCAAGTAGTAGTTATCCCCCCAGGTCGTTTTCAAAATATATTTCCAAGTAGTATTTACACCAACCCTAAACAATTTTTAAATTTTATTCAAGTAGTAGTTATCCCCCAGGTCGTTTTCAAAATATATTTCCAAGTAGTATTTACACCAACCCTAAACAATTTTTAAATTTTATTCAAGTAGTAGTTATCCCCCCAGGTCGTTTTCAAAATATATTTCCAAGTAGTATTTACACCAACCCTAAACAATTTTTAAATTTTATTCAAGTAGTAGTTATCACCCCAGGTCGTTTTCAAAATATATTTCCAAGTAGTATTTACACCAACTCTAAACAATTTTTAAATTTTATTCAAGTAGTAGTTATCCCCCCTGGTCGTTTTCAAAATATATTTCCAAGTAGTATTTACACCAACCCTAAACAATTTTTAAATTTTATTCAAGTAGTAGTTATCCCCCCAGGTCGTTTTCAAAATATATTTCCAAGTAGTATTTACACCAACCCTAAACAATTTTTAAATTTTATTCAAGTAGTAGTTATCACCCCAGGTCGTTTTCAAAATATATTTCCAAGTAGTATTTACACCAACTCTAAACAATTTTTAAATTTTATTCAAGTAGTAGTTATCCCCCCAGGTCGTTTTCAAAATATATTTCCAAGTAGTATTTACACCAACCCTAAACAATTTTTAAATTTTATTCAAGTAGTAGTTATCCCACAGGTCGTTTTCAAAATATATTTCCAAGTAGTATTTACACCAACCCTAAACAATTTTTAAATTTTATTCAAGTAGTAGTTATCCCCCCAGGTCGTTTTCAAAATATATTTCCAAGTAGTATTTACACCAACCCTAAACAATTTTTAAATTTTATTCAAGTAGTAGTTATCCCCCCAGGTCGTTTTCAAAATATATTTCCAAGTAGTATTTACACCAACCCTAAACAATTTTTAAATTTTATTCAAGTAGTAGTTATCACCCCAGGTCGTTTTCAAAATATATTTCCAAGTAGTATTTACACCAACTCTAAACAATTTTTAAATTTTATTCAAGTAGTAGTTATCCCCCCTGGTCGTTTTCAAAATATATTTCCAAGTAGTATTTACACCAACCCTAAACAATTTTTAAATTTTATTCAAGTAGTAGTTATCCCCCCAGGTCGTTTTCAAAATATATTTCCAAGTAGTATTTACACCAACCCTAAACAATTTTTAAATTTTATTCAAGTAGTAGTTATCACCCCAGGTCGTTTTCAAAATATATTTCCAAGTAGTATTTACACCAACTCTAAACAATTTTTAAATTTTATTCAAGTAGTAGTTATCCCCCCAGGTCGTTTTCAAAATATATTTCCAAGTAGTATTTACACCAACCCTAAACAATTTTTAAATTTTATTCAAGTAGTAGTTATCCCCCAGGTCGTTTTCAAAATATATTTCCAAGTAGTATTTACACCAACCCTAAACAATTTTTAAATTTTATTCAAGTAGTAGTTATCCCCCAGGTCGTTTTCAAAATATAGTTCCAAGTAGTATTTACACCAACCCTAAACAATTTTTAAATTTTATTCAAGTAGTAGTTATCACCCCAGGTCGTTTTCAAAATATATTTCCAAGTAGTATTTACACCAACTCTAAACAATTTTTAAATTTTATTCAAGTAGTAGTTATCCCCCCTGGTCGTTTTCAAAATATATTTCCAAGTAGTATTTACACCAACCCTAAACAATTTTTAAATTTTATTCAAGTAGTAGTTATCCACCCAGGTCGTTTTCAAAATATATTTCCAAGTAGTATTTACACCAACCCTAAACAATTTTTAAATTTTATTCAAGTAGTAGTTATCACCCCAGGTCGTTTTCAAAATATATTTCCAAGTAGTATTTACACCAACCCTAAACAATTTTTAAATTTTATTCAAGTAGTAGTTATCACCCCAGGTCGTTTTCAAAATATATTTCCAAGTAGTATTTACACCAACTCTAAACAATTTTTAAATTTTATTCAAGTAGTATTTATCACCCCAGGTCGTTTTCAAAATATATTTCCAAGTAGTATTTACACCAACCCTAAACAATTTTTAAATTTTATTCAAGTAGTAGTTATCCCCCCAGGTCGTTTTCAAATATATTTCCAAGTCATAACTCATTCTCTTAATTTCTCACACGATCTATTGAATCATAAATCGATCAAATATTTTATACTCATTAACTTTACTTCGGGTTTGACAAACTTCGGGTTTGACAAAAAAATCCCACTATTGGTAAATCCCACTATATTGGTAGAAATCCCACTATATAGGTTTTAATTTTATTCAAGTAGTAGTTATCCCCCCTGGTCGTTTTCAAAATATATTTCCAAGTAGTATTTACACCAACCCTAAACAATTTTTAAATTTTATTCAAGTAGTAGTTATCACCCCAGGTCGTTTTCAAAATATATTTCCAAGTAGTATTTACACCAACTCTAAACAATTTTTAAATTTTATTCAAGTAGTAGTTATCCCCCCAGGTCGTTTTCAAAATATATTTCCAAGTAGTATTTACACCAACCCTAAACAATTTTTAAATTTTATTCAAGTAGTAGTTATACCCCCTGGTCGTTTTCAAAATATATTTCCAAGTAGTATTTACACCAACCCTAAACAATTTTTAAATTTTATTCAAGTAGTAGTTATCCCCCCAGGTCGTTTTCAAAATATATTTCCAAGTAGTATTTACACCAACCCTAAACAATTTTTAAATTTTATTCAAATAGTAGTTATCACCCCAGGTCGTTTTCAAAATATATTTCCAAGTAGTATTTACACCAACTCTAAACAATTTTTAAATTTTATTCAAGTAGTAGTTATCCCCCCAGGTCGTTTTCAAAATATATTTCCAAGTAGTATTTACACCAACCCTAAACAATTTTTAAATTTTATTCAAATAGTAGTTTTCACCCCAGGATCTTTTCAAAATATATTTCCAAGTAGTATTTACACCAACCCTAAACAATTTTTAAATTTTATTCAAGTAGTAGTTATCACCCCAGGTCGTTTTCAAAATATATTTCCAAGTAGTATTTACACCAACCCTAAACAATTTTTAAATTTTATTCAAGTAGTATTTATCACCCCAGGTCGTTTTCAAAATATATTTCCAAGTAGTATTTACACCAACCCTAAACAATTTTTAAATTTTATTCAAGTAGTAGTTATCCCCCCAGGTCGTTTTCAAATATATTTCCAAGTCATAACTCATTCTCTTAATTTCTCACACGATCTATTGAATCATAAATCGATCAAATATTTTATACTCATTAACTTTACTTCGGGTTTGACAAACTTCGGGTTTGACAAAAAAATCCCACTATTGGTAAATCCCACTATATTGGTAGAAATCCCACTATATAGGTTTTAATTTTATTCAAGTAGTAGTTATCCCCCCTGGTCGTTTTCAAAATATATTTCCAAGTAGTATTTACACCAACCCTAAACAATTTTTAAATTTTATTCAAGTAGTAGTTATCACCCCAGGTCGTTTTCAAAATATATTTCCAAGTAGTATTTACACCAACCCTAAACAATTTTTAAATTTTATTCAAGTAGTAGTTATCCCCCCATGTCGTTTTCAAAATATATTTCCAAGTAGTATTTACACCAACCCTAAACAATTTTTAAATTTTATTCAAGTAGTAGTTATCCCCCAGATCGTTTTAAAAATATATTTCCAAGTAGTATTTACACCAACCCTAAACAATTTTTAAATTTTATTCAAGTAGTAGTTATCCCCCCAGGTCGTTTTCAAAATATATTTCCAAGTAGTATTTACACCAACCCTAAACAATTTTTAAATTTTATTCAAGTAGAAGTTATCCCCCAGGTCGTTTTCAAAATATATTTCCAAGTAGTATTTACACCAACCCTAAACAATTTTTAAATTTTATTCAAGTAGTAGTTATCCCCCCAGGTCGTTTTCAAAATATATTTCCAAGTAGTATTTACACCAACCCTAAACAATTTTTAAATTTTATTCAAGTAGTAGTTATCCCCCCAGGTCGTTTTCAAAATATATTTCCAAGTAGTATTTACACCAACCCTAAATACTACTCTTTGAAATGAACACATCAGTTCAGGCAGGATCAACCAGATATCTCGTAATTCGGGTAAGATTCACTACCGAATTCTGAGGATATCAAATCTTACCCAAAAAAGCAATAGCTGGACGATAAAATAATCGAGCATAGTCGGCGCCAGAACGACCACGAGGCGAGACAGAGTTGGTCTCACAACCAATCTCGGGTCATTTGCTGGCTTTACGAAACACTCTAAGAGTGTCCCGAACCGACCGATTGCTCATCTTGCCAATTCCGCAATGGAATGGCACAAAATTAACATCCTTCGACGAGGACGCTTCGTCTCAACACAAAATCTCAACTTTTCACTTCACCAATTCAGCCTGGAGGCTACATTTAGTATCAAATTTTTTTCTCTTTCATCGAGATTAGAGCGAATTTCTTATTTTCAGCAGAGAATTTCAATTCTCGATGCTTATATAGGTGGCCTTCGTGAAATACACAAAAGATGATCGGCCCGAGATTAACATCCTTCGACGAGGACACTCAAATAATAAAAACAACCTTGCTCTTTTAAATGATCATAAATCGATTTAAAACGGTTAGAAATCAAAGTAGCACATTTGAGTCTTCAGATTGTACCATAAACATGTTGATTGGATGCGAAGAATTTACATAAAAGGGCACCAAGAAACCGGAAGGACTTGAGATCTGCTAAGTCGAGAATTATTTATTTCATATACATTTTTCCTTTCCATTTCCACAGCAAACAACCACTTTATTTTACAATTCGCAAGCACACAGCCACTTTTTTAATTTTACTCAACAGACAACCACTTTTCTAATATAATATGAGTCGAGGCGAAAAGAGAAATGGACAAAATGCAACCCCAAGCTATGCGCCACCAAGAGAAAAATAAATGGAAAGAGAATTAAGCAGAAAGAAAACAAAAAGTGGTCGTAGAATTAGTAAAAGTGGTTGTTTTTATAGTAGTTATTTAATATTAGTAGTAGTAGTAGTTAATTTTTGTTAAAAATGAGCATGACCCCTTCGCACAAATTTTTCAAAAATTTGGACATGACCCCTTCGCATAGTAATTTTAAATTTGAATTTTTGGATATGTTATAATGATTATGATATTCTTATTAACAGACTCCAACTTTACTTCGGGTTTGACAAACTTCGGGTTTGACAAAAAAATCCCACTATTGGTAAATCCCACTATATTGGTAGAAATCCCACTATATAGGTTTTAATTTTATTCAAGTAGTAGTTATCCCCCCTGGTCGTTTTCAAAATATATTTCCAAGTAGTATTTACACCAACCCTAAACAATTTTTAAATTTTATTCAAGTAGTAGTTATCCCCCAGGTCGTTTTCAAAATATATTTCCAAGTAGTATTTACACCAACCCTAAACAATTTTTAAATTTTATTCAAGTAGTAGTTATCCCCCCAGGTCGTTTTCAAAATATATTTCCAAGTAGTATTTACACCAACCCTAAACAATTTTTAAATTTTATTCAAGTAGTAGTTATCACCCCAGGTCGTTTTCAAAATATATTTCCAAGTAGTATTTACACCAACTCTAAACAATTTTTAAATTTTATTCAAGTAGTAGTTATCCCCCCAGGTCGTTTTCAAAATATATTTCCAAGTAGTATTTACACCAACCCTAAACAATTTTTAAATTTTATTCAAGTAGTAGTTATCCCCCCAGATCGTTTTAAAAATATATTTCCAAGTAGTATTTACACCAACCCTAAACAATTTTTAAATTTTATTCAAGTAGTAGTTATCCCCCCAGGTCGTTTTCAAAATATATTTCCAAGTAGTATTTACACCAACCCTAAACAATTTTTAAATTTTATTCAAGTAGTAGTTATCCCCCCAGGTCGTTTTCAAAATATATTTCCAAGTAGTATTTACACCAACCCTAAACAATTTTTAAATTTTATTCAAGTAGTAGTTATCCCCCCAGGTCGTTTTCAAAATATATTTCCAAGTAGTATTTACACCAACCCTAAACAATTTTTAAATTTTATTCAAGTAGTAGTTATCCCCCAGATCGTTTTAAAAATATATTTCCAAGTAGTATTTACACCAACCCTAAACAATTTTTAAATTTTATTCAAGTAGTAGTTATCCCCCCAGGTCGTTTTCAAAATATATTTCCAAGTAGTATTTACACCAACCCTAAACAATTTTTAAATTTTATTCAAGTAGAAGTTATCCCCCCAGGTCGTTTTCAAAATATATTTCCAAGTAGTATTTACACCAACCCTAAACAATTTTTAAATTTTATTCAAGTAGTAGTTATCACCCCAGGTCGTTTTCAAAATATATTTCCAAGTAGTATTTACACCAACCCTAAACAATTTTTAAATTTTATTCAAGTAGTAGTTATCCCCCCAGGTCGTTTTCAAAATATATTTCCAAGTAGTATTTACACCAACCCTAAACAATTTTTAAATTTTATTCAAGTAGTAGTTATCCCCCCAGATCGTTTTAAAAATATATTTCCAAGTAGTATTTACACCAACCCTAAACAATTTTTAAATTTTATTCAAGTAGTAGTTATCCCCCCAGATCGTTTTAAAAATATATTTCCAAGTAGTATTTACACCAACCCTAAACAATTTTTAAATTTTATTCAAGTAGTAGTTATCCCCCCAGGTCGTTTTCAAAATATATTTCCAAGTAGTATTTACACCAACCCTAAACAATTTTTAAATTTTATTCAAGTAGTAGTTATCCCCCCAGGTCGTTTTCAAAATATATTTCCAAGTAGTATTTACACCAACCCTAAACAATTTTTAAATTTTATTCAAGTAGTAGTTATCCCCCCAGATCGTTTTAAAAATATATTTCCAAGTAGTATTTACACCAACCCTAAACAATTTTTAAATTTTATTCAAGTAGTAGTTATCCCCCCAGGTCGTTTTCAAAATATATTTCCAAGTAGTATTTACACCAACCCTAAACAATTTTTAAATTTTATTCAAGTAGTAGTTATCCCCCCAGATCGTTTTAAAAATATATTTCCAAGTAGTATTTACACCAACCCTAAACAATTTTTAAATTTTATTCAAGTAGTAGTTATCCCCCCAGGTCGTTTTCAAAATATATTTCCAAGTAGTATTTACACCAACCCTAAACAATTTTTAAATTTTATTCAAGTAGTAGTTATCCCCCCAGATCGTTTTAAAAATATATTTCCAAGTAGTATTTACACCAACCCTAAACAATTTTTAAATTTTATTCAAGTAGTAGTTATCCCCCCAGGTCGTTTTCAAAATATATTTCCAAGTAGTATTTACACCAACCCTAAACAATTTTTAAATTTTATTCAAGTAGTAGTTATCCCCCCAGATCGTTTTAAAAATATATTTCCAAGTAGTATTTACACCAACCCTAAACAATTTTTAAATTTTATTCAAGTAGTAGTTATCCCCCAGATCGTTTTAAAAATATATTTCCAAGTAGTATTTACACCAACCCTAAACAATTTTTAAATTTTATTCAAGTAGTAGTTATCCCCCCAGGTCGTTTTCAAAATATATTTCCAAGTAGTATTTACACCAACCCTAAACAATTTTTAAATTTTATTCAAGTAGTAGTTATCCCCCCAGGTCGTTTTCAAAATATATTTCCAAGTAGTATTTACACCAACCCTAAACAATTTTTAAATTTTATTCAAGTAGTAGTTATCCCCCAGATCGTTTTAAAAATATATTTCCAAGTAGTATTTACACCAACCCTAAACAATTTTTAAATTTTATTCAAGTAGTAGTTATCCCCCCAGGTCGTTTTCAAAATATATTTCCAAGTAGTATTTACACCAACCCTAAACAATTTTTAAATTTTATTCAAGTAGTAGTTATCCCCCCAGATCGTTTTAAAAATATATTTCCAAGTAGTATTTACACCAACCCTAAACAATTTTTAAATTTTATTCAAGTAGTAGTTATCCCCCCAGGTCGTTTTCAAAATATATTTCCAAGTAGTATTTACACCAACCCTAAACAATTTTTAAATTTTATTCAAGTAGTAGTTATCCCCCCAGATCGTTTTAAAAATATATTTCCAAGTAGTATTTACACCAACCCTAAACAATTTTTAAATTTTATTCAAGTAGTAGTTATCCCCCCAGGTCGTTTTCAAAATATATTTCCAAGTAGTATTTACACCAACCCTAAACAATTTTTAAATTTTATTCAAGTAGTAGTTATCCCCCCAGATCGTTTTAAAAATATATTTCCAAGTAGTATTTACACCAACCCTAAACAATTTTTAAATTTTATTCAAGTAGTAGTTATCCCCCCAGGTCGTTTTCAAAATATATTTCCAAGTAGTATTTACACCAACCCTAAACAATTTTTAAATTTTATTCAAGTAGAAGTTATCCCCCCAGGTCGTTTTCAAAATATATTTCCAAGTAGTATTTACACCAACCCTAAACAATTTTTAAATTTTATTCAAGTAGTAGTTATCCCCCCAGGTCGTTTTCAAAATATATTTCCAAGTAGTATTTACACCAACCCTAAACAATTTTTAAATTTTATTCAAGTAGTAGTTATCCCCCCAGGTCGTTTTCAAAATATATTTCCAAGTAGTATTTACACCAACCCTAAATACTACTCTTTGAAATGAACACATCAGTTCAGGCAGGATCAACCAGATATCCCAATATATATATATCAACCAGACCAATATATATATATCAACCAGATATATATATATTGGTAGAAATCCCACTATATAGGTTTTAATTTTATTCAAGTAGTAGTTATCCCCCCTGGTCGTTTTCAAAATATATTTCCAAGTAGTATTTACACCAACCCTAAACAATTTTTAAATTTTATTCAAGTAGTAGTTATCACCCCAGGTCGTTTTCAAAATATATTTCCAAGTAGTATTTACACCAACCCTAAACAATTTTTAAATTTTATTCAAGTAGTAGTTATCCCCCCAGGTCGTTTTCAAAATATATTTCCAAGTAGTATTTACACCAACCCTAAACAATTTTTAAATTTTATTCAAGTAGTAGTTATCCCCCCAGATCGTTTTAAAAATATATTTCCAAGTAGTATTTACACCAACCCTAAACAATTTTTAAATTTTATTCAAGTAGTAGTTATCCCCCCAGGTCGTTTTCAAAATATATTTCCAAGTAGTATTTACACCAACCCTAAACAATTTTTAAATTTTATTCAAGTAGAAGTTATCCCCCCAGGTCGTTTTCAAAATATATTTCCAAGTAGTATTTACACCAACCCTAAACAATTTTTAAATTTTATTCAAGTAGTAGTTATCCCCCCAGGTCGTTTTCAAAATATATTTCCAAGTAGTATTTACACCAACCCTAAACAATTTTTAAATTTTATTCAAGTAGTAGTTATCCCCCCAGGTCGTTTTCAAAATATATTTCCAAGTAGTATTTACACCAACCCTAAACAATTTTTAAATTTTATTCAAGTAGTAGTTATCCCCCCAGGTCGTTTTCAAAATATATTTCCAAGTAGTATTTACACCAACCCTAAACAATTTTTAAATTTTATTCAAGTAGTAGTTATCCCCCCAGGTCGTTTTCAAAATATATTTCCAAGTAGTATTTACACCAACCCTAAACAATTTTTAAATTTTATTCAAGTAGTAGTTATCCCCCCAGGTCGTTTTCAAAATATATTTCCAAGTAGTATTTACACCAACCCTAAACAATTTTTAAATTTTATTCAAGTAGTAGTTATCCCCCCAGATCGTTTTAAAAATATATTTCCAAGTAGTATTTACACCAACCCTAAACAATTTTTAAATTTTATTCAAGTAGTAGTTATCCCCCCAGGTCGTTTTCAAAATATATTTCCAAGTAGTATTTACACCAACCCTAAACAATTTTTAAATTTTATTCAAGTAGTAGTTATCCCCCAGATCGTTTTAAAAATATATTTCCAAGTAGTATTTACACCAACCCTAAACAATTTTTAAATTTTATTCAAGTAGTAGTTATCCCCCCAGGTCGTTTTCAAAATATATTTCCAAGTAGTATTTACACCAACCCTAAACAATTTTTAAATTTTATTCAAGTAGTAGTTATCCCCCAGATCGTTTTAAAAATATATTTCCAAGTAGTATTTACACCAACCCTAAACAATTTTTAAATTTTATTCAAGTAGTAGTTATCCCCCCAGGTCGTTTTCAAAATATATTTCCAAGTAGTATTTACACCAACCCTAAACAATTTTTAAATTTTATTCAAGTAGAATTTATCCCCCAGGTCGTTTTCAAAATATATTTCCAAGTAGTATTTACACCAACCCTAAACAATTTTTAAATTTTATTCAAGTAGTAGTTATCCCCCCAGGTCGTTTTCAAAATATATTTCCAAGTAGTATTTACACCAACCCTAAACAATTTTTAAATTTTATTCAAGTAGTAGTTATCCCCCCAGGTCGTTTTCAAAATATATTTCCAAGTAGTATTTACACCAACCCTAAATACTACTCTTTGAAATGAACACATCAGTTCAGGCAGGATCAACCAGATATCCCAATATATATATATCAACCAGACCAATATATATATATCAACCAGATATATATATATTGGTAGAAATCCCACTATATAGGTTTTAATTTTATTCAAGTAGTAGTTATCCCCCCTGGTCGTTTTCAAAATATATTTCCAAGTAGTATTTACACCAACCCTAAACAATTTTTAAATTTTATTCAAGTAGTAGTTATCACCCCAGGTCGTTTTCAAAATATATTTCCAAGTAGTATTTACACCAACCCTAAACAATTTTTAAATTTTATTCAAGTAGTAGTTATCCCCCCAGGTCGTTTTCAAAATATATTTCCAAGTAGTATTTACACCAACCCTAAACAATTTTTAAATTTTATTCAAGTAGTAGTTATCTCCCCAGATCGTTTTAAAAATATATTTCCAAGTAGTATTTACACCAACCCTAAACAATTTTTAAATTTTATTCAAGTAGTAGTTATCCCCCCAGGTCGTTTTCAAAATATATTTCCAAGTAGTATTTACACCAACCCTAAACAATTTTTAAATTTTATTCAAGTAGAAGTTATCCCCCCAGGTCGTTTTCAAAATATATTTCCAAGTAGTATTTACACCAACCCTAAACAATTTTTAAATTTTATTCAAGTAGTAGTTATCCCCCCAGGTCGTTTTCAAAATATATTTCCAAGTAGTATTTACACCAACCCTAAACAATTTTTAAATTTTATTCAAGTAGTAGTTATCCCCCCAGGTCGTTTTCAAAATATATTTCCAAGTAGTATTTACACCAACCCTAAACAATTTTTAAATTTTATTCAAGTAGTAGTTATCCCCCCAGGTCGTTTTCAAAATATATTTCCAAGTAGTATTTACACCAACCCTAAACAATTTTTAAATTTTATTCAAGTAGTAGTTATCCCCCCAGGTCGTTTTCAAAATATATTTCCAAGTAGTATTTACACCAACCCTAAATACTACTCTTTGAAATGAACACATCAGTTCAGGCAGGATCAACCAGATATCTCGTAATTCGGGTAAGATTCACTACCGAATTCTGAGGATATCAAATCTTACCCAAAAAAGCAATAGCTGGACGATAAAATAATCGAGCATAGTCGGCGCCAGAACGACCACGAGGCGAGACAGAGTTGGTCTCACAACCAATCTCGGGTCATTTGCTGGCTTTACGAAACACTCTAAGAGTGTCCCGAACCGACCGATTGCTCATCTTGCCAATTCCGCAATGGAATGGCACAAAATTAACATCCTTCGACGAGGACGCTTCGTCTCAACACAAAATCTCAACTTTTCACTTCACCAATTCAGCCTGGAGGCTACATTTAGTATCAAATTTTTTCTCTTTCATCGAGATTAGAGCGAATTTCTTATTTTCAGCAGAGAATTTCAATTCTCGATGCTTATATAGGTGGCCTTCGTGAAATACACAAAAGATGATCGGCCCGAGATTAACATCCTTCGACGAGGACACTCAAATAATAAAAACAACCTTGCTCTTTTAAATGATCATAAATCGATTTAAAACGGTTAGAAATCAAAGTAGCACATTTGAGTCTTCAGATTGTACCATAAACATGTTGATTGGATGCGAAGAATTTACATAAAAGGGCACCAAGAAACCGGAAGGACTTGAGATCTGCTAAGTCGAGAATTATTTATTTCATATACATTTTTCCTTTCCATTTCCACAGCAAACAACCACTTTATTTTACAATTCGCAAGCACACAGCCACTTTTTTAATTTTACTCAACAGACAACCACTTTTCTAATATAATATGAGTCGAGGCGAAAAGAGAAATGGACAAAATGCAACCCCAAGCTATGCGCCACCAAGAGAAAAATAAATGGAAAGAGAATTAAGCAGAAAGAAAACAAAAAGTGGTCGTAGAATTAGTAAAAGTGGTTGTTTTTATAGTAGTTATTTAATATTAGTAGTAGTAGTAGTTAATTTTTGTTAAAAATGAGCATGACCCCTTCGCACAAATTTTTCAAAAATTTGGACATGACCCCTTCGCATAGTAATTTTAAATTTGAATTTTTGGATATGTTATAATGATTATGATATTCTTATTAACAGACTCCAACTTTACTTCGGGTTTGACAAACTTCGGGTTTGACAAAAAAATCCCACTATTGGTAAATTCCACTATATTGGTAGAAATCCCACTATATAGGTTTTAATTTTATTCAAGTAGTAGTTATCCCCCCTGGTCGTTTTCAAAATATATTTCCAAGTAGTATTTACACCAACCCTAAACAATTTTTAAATTTTATTCAAGTAGTAGTTATCACCCCAGGTCGTTTTCAAAATATATTTCCAAGTAGTATTTACACCAACTCTAAACAATTTTTAAATTTTATTCAAGTAGTAGTTATCCCCCCAGGTCGTTTTCAAAATATATTTCCAAGTAGTATTTACACCAACCCTAAACAATTTTTAAATTTTATTCAAATAGTAGTTTTCACCCCAGGATCTTTTCAAAATATATTTCCAAGTAGTATTTACACCAACCCTAAACAATTTTTAAATTTTATTCAAGTAGTAGTTATCACCCCAGGTCGTTTTCAAAATATATTTCCAAGTAGTATTTACACCAACCCTAAACAATTTTTAAATTTTATTCAAGTAGTATTTATCACCCCAGGTCGTTTTCAAAATATATTTCCAAGTAGTATTTACACCAACCCTAAACAATTTTTAAATTTTATTCAAGTAGTAGTTATCCCCCCAGGTCGTTTTCAAAATATATTTCCAAGTAGCATTTACACCAACCCTAAACAATTTTTAAATTTTATTCAAGTAGTAGTTATCCCCCCAGGTCGTTTTCAAAATATATTTCCAAGTAGTATTTACACCAACCCTAAACAATTTTTAAATTTTATTCAAGTAGTAGTTATCCCCCCAGGTCGTTTTCAAAATATATTTCCAAGTAGTATTTACACCAACCCTAAACAATTTTTAAATTTTATTCAAGTAGTAGTTATCACCCCAGGTCGTTTTCAAAATATATTTCCAAGTAGTATTTACACCAACCCTAAACAATTTTTAAATTTTATTCAAGTAGTAGTTATCCCCCCAGATCGTTTTAAAAATATATTTCCAAGTAGTATTTACACCAACCCTAAACAATTTTTAAATTTTATTCAAGTAGTAGTTATCCCCCCAGGATCTTTTCAAAATATATTTCCAAGTAGTATTTACACCAACCCTAAACAATTTTTAAATTTTATTCAAGTAGTAGTTATCACCCCAGGTCGTTTTCAAAATATATTTCCAAGTAGTATTTACACCAACCCTAAACAATTTTTAAATTTTATTCAAGTAGTAGTTATCCCCCCAGATCGTTTTAAAAATATATTTCCAAGTAGTATTTACACCAACCCTAAACAATTTTTAAATTTTATTCAAGTAGTATTTATCACCCCAGGTCGTTTTCAAAATATATTTCCAAGTAGTATTTACACCAACCCTAAACAATTTTTAAATTTTATTCAAGTAGTAGTTATCCCCCCAGGTCGTTTTCAAAATATATTTCCAAGTAGTATTTACACCAACCCTAAACAATTTTTAAATTTTATTCAAGTAGTAGTTATCACCCCAGGTCGTTTTCAAAATATATTTCCAAGTAGTATTTACACCAACCCTAAACAATTTTTAAATTTTATTCAAGTAGTAGTTATCCCCCCAGGTCGTTTTCAAAATATATTTCCAAGTAGTATTTACACCAACCCTAAACAATTTTTAAATTTTATTCAAATAGTAGTTATCCCCCCAGGTCGTTTTCAAAATATATTTCCAAGTAGTATTTACACCAACCCTAAACAATTTCTAAATTTTATTTAAGTAATAGTTATCCCCCCAGGTCGTTTTCAAAATATATTTCCAAGTAGTATTTACACCAACCCTAAACAATTTTTAAATTTTATTCAAGTAATAGTTATCCCCCCAGGTCGTTTTCAAAATATATTTCCAAGTAGTATTTACACCAACCCTAAACAATTTTTTAATTTTATTCAAGTAGTAGTCTGCGAACTATTTTGAATGAGCTCATCGAGCCGAGTCGAATAACAGCAAAATTAACGCCATTTGAATTAACCACCAAAAATCGTAAAACTATACGGGGGAGTAGACATTTTTGAAGTGAAAAATTCGAGCTTAGTCGGTAGAGCATAAATTGAAAGCACAAAATTGAAAAAACTAAAAATTCAGACCTATTTGCTAAAAATTCGTACCTATATTGCAACTTTTCCAACTTTTTTGAACCTAATTTAGCCTTTTTTCGAACTTTCAGATTTTAATTGAAATAATTTTTTTCTATTATTCAAGGGTTCAATAAATGCTTCAAAAAAAGAATTTGACAATATTTAAGCTTGTAATGGAAATTAATCGAATTTTGTCTTTTGTTTGTAAATTATCCTGTCAAAGTGGAAAGGACAGGGCTTCAATGGCTTTGACATTAGAGGAGGAGAGGATTTTAAAGGGAACACGTGGAATTTCTAATCAACAGGTAGATAAATGATAGTGCTAGGCGCTTTCGCTCACTACGTACAGGTGCTCTACCAAATGAGCTACCGGAACTCTGCTTTCACCTTCTCTTTTAATAGATCTTAAACCCCCACCCGGTGACCGTTTTAAATGCTAGCCAGCTGGATCTTTATCATCCTTATAATATGAAAATGTCATTTTATTAGAGATATAGTTTGATTTCTTAAAATGCAAAAGAAACATGAAGCTGGTTTATAAAGCATGTTTCAAGTTACTTGGAGCAAGTTTCAATTAGCTTGAAACAAGTTTCATAATTTGAAGCAAGTTTCATAATTTAGTTAGACGCTTTAGAATTTTTTGAAGCAAGTTTCAGATATCCAGATGCTTCAGATTTTTTGAAGCATTTCGAATTTTTAAAGCCTTTCAGATTTTAATTGAAATAATTTTTTCTATTATTCAAGGTTTCAATATATGCTTCAAAAAAGAATTTGACAATATTTAAGCTTGTAATCCAAATTTATCGAATTTTGTCTTTTGTTTGTAAATTATCCTATCAAAGTGGAAAGGACAGGAGTGGCTTTGATTTTAGAGGAGGGAGAATTTTGAAGGAGACTTGCGGAAATTCTAATCAGCAGGTAAATATATGATAGTGCTAGGCGCTTTCGCTCACTACGTACATGTGCTCTACCAAATGAGCTACCGGAACTCTGCTTTCATTCTTTTTTAAGAGATCTTAAACGCCCAGTGACTGTTTTAAATGCTAGCCAGCTGGATCTTTATCATCCTTATAATATGAAAATGTCATTTTATTAGAGATAAAGTTTGATTACTTAAAATGCAAAAGATGCAGGTTGGATGTTTCTATTAACCTAAAACATCTTCAAATTAGTTTAAACTTGCTTCTGATTTTTTAAAAATGTTTCTGAGTCCTAAATTACTTGCTTAACATTTTCGAAATCTATTTCAAGTAAAACCTATTAGAAAGTGAAAGCAGCGACCTGTAGCTTAGTCGGTAGAGCAGACATCAGCCTGTACACTTTTTAACCGAATGAGCCTAGAAATTAATTTCTAAGTTATTGGAGAATTAATGCCTGCTTAGGGGTTAAATTTACTTTTCTCTTTTATTACATGTTTCACTTTTCAAAAAAATTTTTTTCTTATTCTAGATGATGAAAATAATTTCATGTTTACACAAAGGTGTTAGACGTGAAAATTGTCAAAAAAATGTATGGGTACTTTTACTAATTTTGTTTCTACTGAGATGAAAGAGAATTATTTTTTATTGACTTCTTTTTAGACCAAAGAGGAAAAAAAGAGATTTTTATTTTCATATATTTTCAAAAAAATTTTTTAATTTTATTTAAGTTTGATAATTAAATCTATAA
The DNA here is from genome assembly GCA_036172945.1 of Meloidogyne incognita. Taxonomy (NCBI): domain Eukaryota; kingdom Metazoa; phylum Nematoda; class Chromadorea; order Rhabditida; family Meloidogynidae; genus Meloidogyne; species Meloidogyne incognita. Next base: position 800,563 of record JARQAC010000016.1, read on the forward strand.
ACTTTCCAAAATGGATACAACTATGCGTTTATGTCACAGAATAAAAATTAATTTTTGAAAATATTTTTCAGTTGGTTTAGCAATTTTCAGAGACCAGATTTAGATTTTTCGACCCTATATGAAATGAAGTCCCAAATCAAATTTTTTCCATCTTCCTTAAAATGAGTAATTTCCTATACATTTCTCTCTATTTTTGATTTGTGCCGTAAGGCACAAAGATTAACTGAACGTGTGTGTACGTGTGTTTATGACCGTGTGTCCGTGTTTTCTCTGTCTGTGTCTGTCCGAGTTCGTCCGTGTTTTGTCTGTCCGAGTCCGTCCGTGTCTGTGGAACCGGTTAAGGTCCGGGAGCGGTTTGGAACACGAACCGTGGAACCGGCAAAGGTTCAGAACCGATTTAGAACCGGTTCGGACGACTCGGACAGACAAACACGGACGAATTCGGGCAGGCAAAACACGGACGTACTGGGACAGACAAACACGGACGAGCTCGGACAGACACAGACAGAGAAAACACGGACACACACGGTCATAAACACACGAACACACGTTCAGTTAATCTTTGTGCCTTACGGGACAAATCAAAAATAGAGGGAAATGTAAAGGAAATTACTCATTTTAAGAAGATGGAAAAAATTTGATTTGGGACTTCATTTCATAAAGAACCGATTTTTCTTGTACCTACAGGGCGAAGGGAGAGAGTAGTCCCGATTGTCATCTGAAAAAATGCCAGTTAATAGGGTGTATGACTCAAAGACTTGGACTTCTTCATGGAAAATAGACCTGAATGGACCTACCAAAGTATATGAACCACAAAAGATAAAATAAGAATAGACGGGGTAAAATAAGAATAGAAAATAAGAAGATTTTCTAATTTAAAAAAAATTAAAAATTACATTATCAGTAATTTATTTTTAATTAATAATTTTAATTAAGTAATTTAATTTTAATTCCTAAGATAAAAAAATTATTATTTATTATTTTCTAACACTAAAATTTATAATTTATGTAGTAAATATTAAATAATATTTATTTATTCTTACTAATGTTTTTAATGCTTATTTATTTGATTAGTAAGTTATTTACGCTTAAATATATCTGTTTGTGTATGATAGAAGGAAATATAACGATAAATTTTAAAAACCAAGTTTATAAAAAATGAAATAATTTGAATAATCACTCTTTTTGAACAATAAATTAACATAAAAAATTGTTATTAATAAAATTTTAATTATTTTTTAAACTTTTGTCGATGTTATTTATCCACGTTCGTCATAAAAAAATTTTTTTGAAGCTTAAAAAATCAAAAATTCATTCCAACAAAACAAAATTTTATGTATTTAAACAAGCTTGATATTTAAGATTTTAAAACATTTTTATTTCCTCAAGTTTAATCCTACCCGATATTAATTAAAATAAAATAATGCGTGGATTATTTTCTTTGTGTTTGTGTATCTTTTTAATTAACCAACTGTTGTTTGAGACAGGTTTTTCTAAATTTAAAATTAATTTTAAATTTAAATTAAGTCTAAAAATTATAGCAAAAAATAGTTTTATTAATTAATTAAAAAATTGAGGACATTACAAAGACATGAATATTTTCAGACAGTTCAGCTGAGTCACGTCTCAACTGAGTCCTGGCCTATAGCTCAAGTACGGGTTGATAATTTACGGTTGATAACTACATAATACGGTTGATAACTACAATATAACAAAAAAATCAAAATTTTCGATCGATTTGTTAAAAAGTTATGATCTAAAAACTAACTTTTTCAAAAAAATCTGATTTTTCGGCACTTTATAGATTATAACTTTTTAACAGTCGGTCAGGAATTTTGATCGTTTGGTATATTGTAGCCTATTTAATGACCTAACGAAAGGTATCATGATCAAAAAAGATTGACCATCCCTTCAAAAGTTATAGCGTCCGGGACTCAGTTGAGTCGGGACTCAACTGAGGGGTACCGGAATATTTTTATTTAACATTTTTAGTCATAAATTTGATTTTAATTTAAAAAGGTTTTTAATATTGCCATTTTTTCTAAATTTATATTTAATCAAAAATTAAAATAAAATTATTTTACCGACATTAATTAAAAAAAGCAAGCAATTTATACTTCGCCTTAATGACCTCTACTTTTAAAATATTATTATTAATTTTTCAAATTTAATTTTCATAGAGACTTAAAATTACTACAACACTACATTCTAATTGCTATACTTAACAAAATTTTTTTTTAATTTTTAGCTGCTGCTGCCAGATGTCCCGGTGGTTATAACACAGGGAAAGGTTTGATAATTTTACTAAACCATTTAAAAAAATTAAATTGATAATTTTAATCTAAAAAAATTTTGATCAATTTTTGATTTCAGCCTGTAGAGGACTTGGTGGTAACAATCCGCCAGAGTGTAGAGACTATATTGGACCTGACAGAGTTGGTGGGAGATTTGTAAAATACACAAGATGTAAACATATTATTGTGAGTGGGAGAGGCTCTTCTTGGTGTTGTCCTCCTCCTTAATAATATTTGGGCAGATATCAAAAGTCTAACAAAATGATAATTTGAATTAAAAGAGAAATTTAAAAAAAGAAGAAAAATTCAAAGCAAAATAGAATTTAAAAAAATTTTTAAAAATTTTTAAATTTTTTAACAAATAAATAATAAAAATGTGTAATAGAGAATATCAATGTTTTCAATAAAAAATAGAAAGTGCCCTTTAAAACTGGATATATACTATATGTATATACAGTGTGTTAAGAAATAATAAGACACCCTAATTTTTTTCTATTTCATTATGCTCCAACAGTCGGATTTTATTCAAATTCTCAAATTCTTTTACTCTTCTGTGTAAACAAATAAACAGTTCAACCCTTGTATCATTCTGAAAATCCAAAAAATTTAATGTTAAACCATAAATAAATGTAAATAAACACATTGATCCTTTTAAGCACACGTTCAACTCTTCTATGAAAACGTTTTTCCCTTGAATTTCGATATTCCCAAAAATAAATAACAACTTAGTAAATTGGAATTACCTATTTTATCGATTAATTCCCCACCCTCGAATAATTCCCAACTTTCAATTAATTCCACATGCCAGGGATAATTTGAAATAATAATTCCCCACCCTCGAATACCCTAATACACGTTCAAATTTTAAAACTCGAATAATTCCCCACCCTATAATTCCCCATGCCACGGATGGGTAAAGAAATAATTCCTCAGTGGAATTAATCAAGTAAATACGGTATTATTATTCGAAAACATCAACCCTAACCCTAATTATTCGAAAACATCAACCCTAATAAAATTGACAGAATAGTATGATAAAGTTATAAGAAACGCTTAAAATTAACTATCCTTTCATATTTGAAAAAATTCAATCATAAAAAGGGGGGGGGATAACTACTACTTGAATAAAATTTAAAATTCAATCATAAAAAGGGGGGGGGGGATAACTACTACTTGAATAAAATTTAAAAATTGTTTAGAAAATTGTTAAAATTTAAAAACTACTACTTGAATAAAATTTAAAAATTGTTTAGGGTTGGTGTAAATACTACTTGGAAATATATTTTGAAAACGACCTGGGGGGATAACTACTACTTGAATAAAATTTAAAAATTGTTTAGAAAATTGTTAAAATTTAAAAATTGTTTTTTTAAATTTTATACAAGTAGTAGTTATCCCCCCCCAGGTCGTTTTCAAAATATATTTCCAAGTAGTATTTACACCAACCCTAAACAATTTTTAAATTTTATTCAAGTAGTAGTTATCCCCCCAGGTTGTTTTCAAAATATATTTCCAAGTAGTATTTACACCAACCCTAAACAATTTTTAAATTTTATTCAAGTAGTAGTTATCCCCCCAGGTCGTTTTCAAAATATATTTCCAAGTAGTATTTACACCAACCCTAAACAATTTTTAAATTTTATTCAAGTAGTAGTTATCCCCCCAGGTCGTTTTCAAAATATATTTCCAAGTAGTTTTTGAACAATAAATTAACATAAAAAATTGTTATTAATAAAATTTTAATTATTTTTTAAACTTTTGTCGATGTTATTTATCCACGTTCGTCATAAAAAAATTTTTTTGAAGCTTAAAAAATCAAAAATTCATTCCAACAAAACAAAATTTTATGTATTTAAACAAGCTTGATATTTAAGATTTTAAAACATTTTTATTTCCTCAAGTTTAATCCTACCCGATATTAATTAAAATAAAATAATGCGTGGATTATTTTCTTTGTGTTTGTGTATCTTTTTAATTAACCAACTGTTGTTTGAGACAGGTTTTTCTAAATTTAAAATTAATTTTAAATTTAAATTAAGTCTAAAAATTATAGCAAAAAATAGTTTTATTAATTAATTAAAAAATTGAGGACATTACAAAGACATGAATATTTTCAGACAGTTCAGCTGAGTCACGTCTCAACTGAGTCCTGGCCTATAGCTCAAGTACGGGTTGATAATTTACGGTTGATAACTACATAATACGGTTGATAACTACAATATAACAAAAAAATCAAAATTTTCGATCGATTTGTTAAAAAGTTATGATCTAAAAACTAACTTTTTCAAAAAATCTGATTTTTCGGCACTTTATAGATTATAACTTTTTAACAGTCGGTCAGGAATTTTGATCGTTTGGTATATTGTAGCCTATTTAATGACCTAACGAAAGGTATCATGATCAAAAAAGATTGACCATCCCTTCAAAAGTTATAGCGTCCGGGACTCAGTTGAGTCGGGACTCAACTGAGGGGTACCGGAATATTTTTATTTAACATTTTTAGTCATAAATTTGATTTTAATTTAAAAAGGTTTTTAATATTGCCATTTTTTCTAAATTTATATTTAATCAAAAATTAAAATAAAATTATTTTACCGACATTAATTAAAAAAAGCAAGCAATTTATACTTCGCCTTAATGACCTCTACTTTTAAAATATTATTATTAATTTTTCAAATTTAATTTTCATAGAGACTTAAACACGGTCAACGTCCTGCAAGGACCATCCGTCTCCTCTGTTTTAATTAGACAGTCGGATTCCCGGAGTTCGTGCCAGTTCTAAACTGGTTGTTCAGCGCCAATCGAAGTACTATATCTTGCGAAATAGCACGCAGCTGAAGCGCTCCACAAGCAGTCCTCACTACTAGTCCACAAGCGCCGCCCCGAAAGGAAGCGCAAGCAGCCACGAGCAAAGTCCACCTGTTTCACACAACAGCCCGATTGACCCAACCTTTAGAGCCAATTCTTTTCCCGAAGTTACGAATCTAATTTGCCGACTTCCCTTACCTACATTATTCTATCGACTAGAGGCTGTTCACCTTGGAGACCTGCTGCGGATATGGGTACGATCAGGCAGGAGATTTTAAATTGCCTCCCTCGCATTTTCACGGCTCATGTGGAGCACACGAGACACAACAGGAACCGCTGCGCTTTACGAGACCAGCATCCCTATCTCAGGCTGAGCCACTTCCAGGGACATGATCTCTAAACCAGAAAAGAGAACTCTGGCCCGGACTCCACACGAGGTCTACGAGTTCGTTTGCGTCACCGCGCAAAGTAATCCTTGCGGATCACCATCTCCCATGCCTGGTGTGGGAATATTAACCCACTTCCCTTTCGGCAACCGGGTGGACAAAATACCGTTAAGTATCTCATCTCCCCGCAGTGTCTAGACGGCTTTAGCCGGTGCCTTAGGATCGACTGACCCACATTCAACTGCTGTTCACGTGGAACCCTTCTCCACTTCAGTCTTCAAGGATCTCACTTGAATATTTGCTACTACCACCAAGATCTGCACTAGTGGAAGCTCCAGCTGGGTGCACACCCAAAGCCTTCAACACAACCACTACGACCCTCTTACACGTCATTGCAAGACTCAAAAATACAAGCATATGACGGCAGAGTATAGGTGGCCCGCTCCAGCGCCATCCATTTTCAGGGCTAGTTGATTCGGCAGGTGAGTTGTTACACACTCCTTAGCGGATTCCGACTTCCATGGCCACCGTCCTGCTGTCTGTATCAACCAACACCTTTTATGGGGTCTAATGAGCGGGCACTTTGGCACCGCAACTCCGCGTTTGGTTCATCCCACATCGCCAGTTCTGCTTACCAAAAATGGCCCACTTGGAGCTCGTATTCAACGCCAAAGTTCAAAATCAAGCAACTTTGACATCATACCCATTTAGAGTTTGAGAATAGGTTAAGAACATTTCGTTCCCAAGTCCTCTAATCATTCGCTTTACCGAGTATAACTACTCGTGAGCTCCAGCTATCCTGGGGGAAACTTCAGAGGGAACCAGCTACTAGATGGTTCGATTAGTCTTTCGCCCCTATACCCAAGTCAGACGATCGATTTGCACGTCAGAACCGCTTCGGACTTCCACCAGAGTTTCCTCTGGCTTCGTCCTGCTCAGGAATAGTTCACCATCTTTCGGGTCTCACCGCGTACGCTCTTCCGCCACCCTACTGTAAACAGTTAGAATGGGGCCATGCTGCACTTTTTTACAAGATCGCACATCAGACTCTAAAGAGCCATTTACTTTCATTTCGCTTTTAGGTTTTTAACACCCAAAGACTTGCGCACACGATAAACTCCTTGGTCCGTGTTTCAAGACGGGTCGGATAGATGACCGGCTTTTACATGGGGAAGGAGTACGAGAGCATTAACTGGACCGAACTAATTGAAAAGCACGTGTCGCATGCGACCGTAACTTACACCTAGATCGAACCAATAAATGCCCGTAAGCCATACTCAAATGTCCAAGACAAAAAATGCTAACGCCGTTTGGGTACCAGCAAGCTGGCCTCAAAACGGCGGATACAAATCTGCATCAAACATCCCCAAGCACCAAGCAAGTAAATGCATCACAGAAAATTATGCTGCTTCCCTCTGTCCCAATCTGGAGCTCAGAGATCACAACATAAAAATAATGTAAATGAATACTTGAAAGATACGCCGACTCTATCCGTTTCCACCTCACCGGTTTCACGTCCTCTTTAACTCTCTCTTCAAAGTGCTTTGCAACTTTCCTTCACAGTACTTGTTTGCTATCGGTCTCGTGGCAATATTGAGTCTTAGATGAAGTTTACCACCGACTTTGGGCTGCGATCCCAAACAACCCGACTCTAAAGCACGCAAATATCGATCAATTATCTCAATGTACAGGACTTGCACCTTCTGTGGAACCCCTGTCAAGAGGACTTGTTTGAGATAAAAGATCAAAGATTACGGCTTATACGCTACACCTCATAATGCCTGAGGCAAAATGATTTAGCGATGGACATTTCCCTGTTCACTCGCCGTTACTGGGGGAATCCTGTTTAGTTTCTTTTCCTCCGCTTACTGATATGCTTAAGTTCAGCGGGTGCTCTCGACTGAGTTCAGGTCAAAATTGTTTGATTTTTGTAGTTAGATTCATACAATTAGGATAAACAACAATCCTCTTAAAATATAAAGCATCAATAGCAATATAGAAATAAAAGCTCTCGCTTTAAAAGAAAATGACCCTGAACCAGACGTAGCAAAGAGTTTGACCCCAATGCGGCAATATGCGTTCAAAACTTTTGTGCTCAAGGTTTCTGCAGTTCGCACAAATTATCGCAGTTTGCTGCGTTCTTCATCGATTCACGAGCCGAGTGATCCACCGATAAAGCTAGAAATTTTGTTTTTTTTATAAAATATAGAGAAAAAAGATTGCTGGCGTCCTCACTTAAGAGGCTCATTAAGTCTTAAACTCGGTAATTAGAGTCCTAACATGTCACCACATATACAGCCACGGACGTTCACAACTGTATCAGCAACACATAGACACCAGCGACAGCCGTTTCACAGCGATTATTTCATTGCGAATTCAAATTTGAACATCACATAAAGTAATGATCCAGCAGCAGGTTCACCTACAGCTACCTTGTTACGACTTTTGCCCGGTTCAAGCCACTGCGATTAAATTGGTTTCCATCAAAGTAATTTAGAAAAATTAAATCAACGGTCCCCAAATTTCTCGAAATGGCTCAGTCCCGGGCAGCGACGGGCGGTGTGTACAAAGGGCAGGGACGTAATCAACGCGAGCTGATGACTCGCACTTACTTGGAATTCCTCGTTCACGGAAAATAATTGCAATTTCCGATCCCAATCACGGCAAATTTTCAATGGTTTACCCGCCCCCTTCGGGGTAGGACAAGCACGTTGATTTTGCCAGTGTAGCGCGCGTGCAGCCCCGGACATCTAAGGGCATCACAGACCTGTTATTGCTCAATTTCTTTCGGCTGAACACCGCAAATCCCTCTAAGAAGCTGTATACACTAAGAGTATGTACCAGCTATTTAGTAGGTTAGAGTCTCGCTCGTTATCGGAATAAACCAGACAAATCACTCCACGAACTAAGAACGGCCATGCACCACCATCCACTGAATCATGAAAAAGCTATCAATCTGTCAATCCTCACAGTGTCCGGGCCGGGTGAGTTTCCCCGTGTTGAGTCAAATTAAGCCGCAGGCTCCACTCCTGGTGGTGCCCTTCCGTCAATTCCTTTAAGTTTCAGCTTTGCAACCATACTTCCCCGGAACCGGAAGACTTTCGTTTCCGGGAAGCTCCCCACCAAGGCAATATAATTTCCATCGGCGGATCGCTAGTTGGCATCGTTTACGGTCAGAACTAGGGCGGTATCTGATCGCCTTCGAACCTCTGACTTTCGTTCTTGATTAATGAAGACATTCTTGGCAAATGCTTTCGCTGTAGTTTGTCTGGCCACGGTCCAAGAATTTCACCTCTCACGGGGCCATACAAATGCCCCCGTTTGTCTCTGTTAACCATTATCTCAGTCCGTAAAACCAATAAAACTGAACCGAAATCGTTTTCTATTATTCCATGCACGATCATTCAAGCGAAAGCGCCTGTTTGAAGCACTCTGATTTGTTCAAAGTAAACTTGCAATGCCTGTTAAGAATCCTGTTAAGGACTCAAAACCGAACATTACGATAAATCGATAACACCCAGAAACACCCAGAGGGTTCCAGGGTACCGATACGAATCCAACTACGAGCTTTTTAACCGCAGCAATAATTCTATGTATTAGCAGAGCTGGAATTACCGCGGCTGCTGGCACCAGACTTGCCCTCTGCTTGATACTCGTTAAAGGGTTTAAATTGTACCCATTCCGATGACCGGCCTCAAAGAGAACGATCTCGTTATTTCTCGTCACTACCTCCTCGAGCCGAGAGTGGGTAATTTGCGCGCCTGCTGCCATCCTTAGACGTAGTGGCCATTTCTCAGGCCCCTTCTCCGGAGTCGAACCCTGATCCTCCGTTATCCGTCACCACCACGGGAGTCGATTATGCTCCCGTCAAGTTGATAAAGTGGACGCTTGAAAGACACGCCGCCGGCACAAGGCCATGCGGTCAGCTTAGTTATTCTGAGTCAACAAGAAGCAGCCGAAGCCGCGTGGTTTTGTTCTAATAAATGCGCTTTTCCGAGAGGACAAAGCTTTGGTGCATGTATTAGCTCTAGCTTTTCCACAGTTATCCATTTAGATAATCAAGATCAAGTAAATCATGGCCATTGTAATGAGCCGTTCGCGGTTTCTCGTTAAAACGATTAAACTTATACATGCATGGCTTAATCTTTGAAATGAACACATCAGTTCAGGCAGGATCAACCAGATATCTCGTAATTCGGGTAAGATTCACTACCGAATTCTGAGGATATCAAATCTTACCCAAAAAAGCAATAGCTGGACGATAAAATAATCGAGCATAGTCGGCGCCAGAACGACCACGAGGCGAGACAGAGTTGGTCTCACAACCAATCTCGGGTCATTTGCTGGCTTTACGAAACACTCTAAGAGTGTCCCGAACCGACCGATTGCTCATCTTGCCAATTCCGCAATGGAATGGCACAAAATTAACATCCTTCGACGAGGACGCTTCGTCTCAACACAAAATCTCAACTTTTCACTTCACCAATTCAGCCTGGAGGCTACATTTAGTATCAAATTTTTTTCTCTTTCATCGAGATTAGAGCGAATTTCTTATTTTCAGCAGAGAATTTCAATTCTCGATGCTTATATAGGTGGCCTTCGTGAAATACACAAAAGATGATCGGCCCGAGATTAACATCCTTCGACGAGGACACTCAAATAATAAAAACAACCTTGCTCTTTTAAATGATCATAAATCGATTTAAAACGGTTAGAAATCAAAGTAGCACATTTGAGTCTTCAGATTGTACCATAAACATGTTGATTGGATGCGAAGAATTTACATAAAAGGGCACCAAGAAACCGGAAGGACTTGAGATCTGCTAAGTCGAGAATTATTTATTTCATATACATTTTTCCTTTCCATTTCCACAGCAAACAACCACTTTATTTTACAATTCGCAAGCACACAGCCACTTTTTTAATTTTACTCAACAGACAACCACTTTTCTAATATAATATGAGTCGAGGCGAAAAGAGAAATGGACAAAATGCAACCCCAAGCTATGCGCCACCAAGAGAAAAATAAATGGAAAGAGAATTAAGCAGAAAGAAAACAAAAAGTGGTCGTAGAATTAGTAAAAGTGGTTGTTTTTATAGTAGTTATTTAATATTAGTAGTAGTAGTAGTTAATTTTTGTTAAAAATGAGCATGACCCCTTCGCACAAATTTTTCAAAAATTTGGACATGACCCCTTCGCATAGTAATTTTAAATTTGAATTTTTGGATATGTTATAATGATTATGATATTCTTATTAACAGACTCCAACTTTACTTCGGGTTTGACAAACTTCGGGTTTGACAAAAAAATCCCACTATTGGTAAATCCCACTATATTGGTAGAAATCCCACTATATAGGTTTTAATTTTATTCAAGTAGTAGTTATCCCCCCTGGTCGTTTTCAAAATATATTTCCAAGTAGTATTTACACCAACCCTAAACAATTTTTAAATTTTATTCAAGTAGTAGTTATCCCCCCAGGTCGTTTTCAAAATATATTTCCAAGTAGTATTTACACCAACCCTAAACAATTTTTAAATTTTATTCAAGTAGTAGTTATCCCCCCAGGTCGTTTTCAAAATATATTTCCAAGTAGTATTTACACCAACCCTAAACAATTTTTAAATTTTATTCAAGTAGTAGTTATCACCCCAGGTCGTTTTCAAAATATATTTCCAAGTAGTATTTACACCAACTCTAAACAATTTTTAAATTTTATTCAAGTAGTAGTTATCACCCCAGGTCGTTTTCAAAATATATTTCCAAGTAGTATTTACACCAACCCTAAACAATTTTTAAATTTTATTCAAGTAGTAGTTATCCCCCCTGGTCGTTTTCAAAATATATTTCCAAGTAGTATTTACACCAACCCTAAACAATTTTTAAATTTTATTCAAGTAGTAGTTATCCCCCCAGGTCGTTTTCAAAATATATTTCCAAGTAGTATTTACACCAACCCTAAACAATTTTTAAATTTTATTCAAGTAGTAGTTATCCCCCCAGGTCGTTTTCAAAATATATTTCCAAGTAGTATTTACACCAACCCTAAACAATTTTTAAATTTTATTCAAGTAGTAGTTATCACCCCAGGTCGTTTTCAAAATATATTTCCAAGTAGTATTTACACCAACTCTAAACAATTTTTAAATTTTATTCAAGTAGTAGTTATCCCCCCAGGTCGTTTTCAAAATATATTTCCAAGTAGTATTTACACCAACCCTAAACAATTTTTAAATTTTATTCAAATAGTAGTTTTCACCCCAGGATCTTTTCAAAATATATTTCCAAGTAGTATTTACACCAACCCTAAACAATTTTTAAATTTTATTCAAGTAGTATTTATCACCCCAGGTCGTTTTCAAAATATATTTCCAAGTAGTATTTACACCAACCCTAAACAATTTTTAAATTTTATTCAAGTAGTAGTTATCACCCCAGGTCGTTTTCAAATATATTTCCAAGTCATAACTCATTCTCTTAATTTCTCACACGATCTATTGAATCATAAATCGATCAAATATTTTATACTCATTAACTTTACTTCGGGTTTGACAAACTTCGGGTTTGACAAAAAAATCCCACTATTGGTAAATCCCACTATATTGGTAGAAATCCCACTATATAGGTTTTAATTTTATTCAAGTAGTAGTTATCCCCCCTGGTCGTTTTCAAAATATATTTCCAAGTAGTATTTACACCAACCCTAAACAATTTTTAAATTTTATTCAAGTAGTAGTTATCACCCCAGGTCGTTTTCAAAATATATTTCCAAGTAGTATTTACACCAACCCTAAACAATTTTTAAATTTTATTCAAGTAGAAGTTATCCCCCCAGGTCGTTTTCAAAATATATTTCCAAGTAGTATTTACACCAACCCTAAACAATTTTTAAATTTTATTCAAGTAGTAGTTATCCCCCCAGGTCGTTTTCAAAATATATTTCCAAGTAGTATTTACACCAACCCTAAACAATTTTTAAATTTTATTCAAGTAGTAGTTATCCCCCCAGGTCGTTTTCAAAATATATTTCCAAGTAGTATTTACACCAACCCTAAATACTACTCTTTGAAATGAACACATCAGTTCAGGCAGGATCAACCAGATATCTCGTAATTCGGGTAAGATTCACTACCGAATTCTGAGGATATCAAATCTTACCCAAAAAAGCAATAGCTGGACGATAAAATAATCGAGCATAGTCGGCGCCAGAACGACCACGAGGCGAGACAGAGTTGGTCTCACAACCAATCTCGGGTCATTTGCTGGCTTTACGAAACACTCTAAGAGTGTCCCGAACCGACCGATTGCTCATCTTGCCAATTCCGCAATGGAATGGCACAAAATTAACATCCTTCGACGAGGACGCTTCGTCTCAACACAAAATCTCAACTTTTCACTTCACCAATTCAGCCTGGAGGCTACATTTAGTATCAAATTTTTTTCTCTTTCATCGAGATTAGAGCGAATTTCTTATTTTCAGCAGAGAATTTCAATTCTCGATGCTTATATAGGTGGCCTTCGTGAAATACACAAAAGATGATCGGCCCGAGATTAACATCCTTCGACGAGGACACTCAAATAATAAAAACAACCTTGCTCTTTTAAATGATCATAAATCGATTTAAAACGGTTAGAAATCAAAGTAGCACATTTGAGTCTTCAGATTGTACCATAAACATGTTGATTGGATGCGAAGAATTTACATAAAAGGGCACCAAGAAACCGGAAGGACTTGAGATCTGCTAAGTCGAGAATTATTTATTTCATATACATTTTTCCTTTCCATTTCCACAGCAAACAACCACTTTATTTTACAATTCGCAAGCACACAGCCACTTTTTTAATTTTACTCAACAGACAACCACTTTTCTAATATAATATGAGTCGAGGCGAAAAGAGAAATGGACAAAATGCAACCCCAAGCTATGCGCCACCAAGAGAAAAATAAATGGAAAGAGAATTAAGCAGAAAGAAAACAAAAAGTGGTCGTAGAATTAGTAAAAGTGGTTGTTTTTATAGTAGTTATTTAATATTAGTAGTAGTAGTAGTTAATTTTTGTTAAAAATGAGCATGACCCCTTCGCACAAATTTTTCAAAAATTTGGACATGACCCCTTCGCATAGTAATTTTAAATTTGAATTTTTGGATATGTTATAATGATTATGATATTCTTATTAACAGACTCCAACTTTACTTCGGGTTTGACAAACTTCGGGTTTGACAAAAAAATCCCACTATTGGTAAATCCCACTATATTGGTAGAAATCCCACTATATAGGTTTTAATTTTATTCAAGTAGTAGTTATCCCCCCTGGTCGTTTTCAAAATATATTTCCAAGTAGTATTTACACCAACCCTAAACAATTTTTAAATTTTATTCAAGTAGTAGTTATCCCCCCAGGTCGTTTTCAAAATATATTTCCAAGTAGTATTTACACCAACCCTAAACAATTTTTAAATTTTATTCAAGTAGTAGTTATCCCCCCAGGTCGTTTTCAAAATATATTTCCAAGTAGTATTTACACCAACCCTAAACAATTTTTAAATTTTATTCAAGTAGTAGTTATCACCCCAGGTCGTTTTCAAAATATATTTCCAAGTAGTATTTACACCAACTCTAAACAATTTTTAAATTTTATTCAAGTAGTAGTTATCCCCCAGGTCGTTTTCAAAATATATTTCCAAGTAGTATTTACACCAACCCTAAACAATTTTTAAATTTTATTCAAATAGTAGTTTTCACCCCAGGATCTTTTCAAAATATATTTCCAAGTAGTATTTACACCAACCCTAAACAATTTTTAAATTTTATTCAAGTAGTATTTATCACCCCAGGTCGTTTTCAAAATATATTTCCAAGTAGTATTTACACCAACCCTAAACAATTTTTAAATTTTATTCAAGTAGTAGTTATCACCCCAGGTCGTTTTCAAATATATTTCCAAGTCATAACTCATTCTCTTAATTTCTCACACGATCTATTGAATCATAAATCGATCAAATATTTTATACTCATTAACTTTACTTCGGGTTTGACAAACTTCGGGTTTGACAAAAAAATCCCACTATTGGTAAATCCCACTATATTGGTAGAAATCCCACTATATAGGTTTTAATTTTATTCAAGTAGTAGTTATCCCCCTGGTCGTTTTCAAAATATATTTCCAAGTAGTATTTACACCAACCCTAAACAATTTTTAAATTTTATTCAAGTAGTAGTTATCACCCCAGGTCGTTTTCAAAATATATTTCCAAGTAGTATTTACACCAACCCTAAACAATTTTTAAATTTTATTCAAGTAGAAGTTATCCCCCCAGGTCGTTTTCAAAATATATTTCCAAGTAGTATTTACACCAACCCTAAACAATTTTTAAATTTTATTCAAGTAGTAGTTATCCCCCCAGGTCGTTTTCAAAATATATTTCCAAGTAGTATTTACACCAACCCTAAACAATTTTTAAATTTTATTCAAGTAGTAGTTATCCCCCCAGGTCGTTTTCAAAATATATTTCCAAGTAGTATTTACACCAACCCTAAATACTACTCTTTGAAATGAACACATCAGTTCAGGCAGGATCAACCAGATATCTCGTAATTCGGGTAAGATTCACTACCGAATTCTGAGGATATCAAATCTTACCCAAAAAAGCAATAGCTGGACGATAAAATAATCGAGCATAGTCGGCGCCAGAACGACCACGAGGCGAGACAGAGTTGGTCTCACAACCAATCTCGGGTCATTTGCTGGCTTTACGAAACACTCTAAGAGTGTCCCGAACCGACCGATTGCTCATCTTGCCAATTCCGCAATGGAATGGCACAAAATTAACATCCTTCGACGAGGACGCTTCGTCTCAACACAAAATCTCAACTTTTCACTTCACCAATTCAGCCTGGAGGCTACATTTAGTATCAAATTTTTTTCTCTTTCATCGAGATTAGAGCGAATTTCTTATTTTCAGCAGAGAATTTCAATTCTCGATGCTTATATAGGTGGCCTTCGTGAAATACACAAAAGATGATCGGCCCGAGATTAACATCCTTCGACGAGGACACTCAAATAATAAAAACAACCTTGCTCTTTTAAATGATCATAAATCGATTTAAAACGGTTAGAAATCAAAGTAGCACATTTGAGTCTTCAGATTGTACCATAAACATGTTGATTGGATGCGAAGAATTTACATAAAAGGGCACCAAGAAACCGGAAGGACTTGAGATCTGCTAAGTCGAGAATTATTTATTTCATATACATTTTTCCTTTCCATTTCCACAGCAAACAACCACTTTATTTTACAATTCGCAAGCACACAGCCACTTTTTTAATTTTACTCAACAGACAACCACTTTTCTAATATAATATGAGTCGAGGCGAAAAGAGAAATGGACAAAATGCAACCCCAAGCTATGCGCCACCAAGAGAAAAATAAATGGAAAGAGAATTAAGCAGAAAGAAAACAAAAAGTGGTCGTAGAATTAGTAAAAGTGGTTGTTTTTATAGTAGTTATTTAATATTAGTAGTAGTAGTAGTTAATTTTTGTTAAAAATGAGCATGACCCCTTCGCACAAATTTTTCAAAAATTTGGACATGACCCCTTCGCATAGTAATTTTAAATTTGAATTTTTGGATATGTTATAATGATTATGATATTCTTATTAACAGACTCCAACTTTACTTCGGGTTTGACAAACTTCGGGTTTGACAAAAAAATCCCACTATTGGTAAATCCCACTATATTGGTAGAAATCCCACTATATAGGTTTTAATTTTATTCAAGTAGTAGTTATCCCCCCTGGTCGTTTTCAAAATATATTTCCAAGTAGTATTTACACCAACCCTAAACAATTTTTAAATTTTATTCAAGTAGTAGTTATCCCCCCAGGTCGTTTTCAAAATATATTTCCAAGTAGTATTTACACCAACCCTAAACAATTTTTAAATTTTATTCAAGTAGTATTTATCACCCCAGGTCGTTTTCAAAATATATTTCCAAGTAGTATTTACACCAACCCTAAACAATTTTTAAATTTTATTCAAGTAGTAGTTATCCCCCCAGGTCGTTTTCAAAATATATTTCCAAGTAGTATTTACACCAACCCTAAACAATTTTTAAATTTTATTCAAGTAGTAGTTATCACCACAGGTCGTTTTCAAAATATATTTCCAAGTAGTATTTACACCAACTCTAAACAATTTTTAAATTTTATTCAAGTAGTAGTTATCCCCCCAGGTCGTTTTCAAAATATATTTCCAAGTAGTATTTACACCAACCCTAAACAATTTTTAAATTTTATTCAAGTAGTAGTTATCCCCCCAGGTCGTTTTCAAAATATATTTCCAAGTAGTATTTACACCAACCCTAAACAATTTTTAAATTTTATTCAAGTAGTAGTTATCCCCCCAGGTCGTTTTCAAAATATATTTCCAAGTAGTATTTACACCAACCCTAAACAATTTTTAAATTTTATTCAAGTAGTAGTTATCACCCCAGGTCGTTTTCAAAATATATTTCCAAGTAGTATTTACACCAACTCTAAACAATTTTTAAATTTTATTCAAGTAGTAGTTATCCCCCTGGTCGTTTTCAAAATATATTTCCAAGTAGTATTTACACCAACCCTAAACAATTTTTAAATTTTATTCAAGTAGTAGTTATCCCCCAGGTCGTTTTCAAAATATATTTCCAAGTAGTATTTACACCAACCCTAAACAATTTTTAAATTTTATTCAAGTAGTAGTTATCACCCCAGGTCGTTTTCAAAATATATTTCCAAGTAGTATTTACACCAACCCTAAACAATTTTTAAATTTTATTCAAGTAGTAGTTATCACCCCAGGTCGTTTTCAAAATATATTTCCAAGTAGTATTTACACCAACTCTAAACAATTTTTAAATTTTATTCAAGTAGTAGTTATCCCCCAGGTCGTTTTCAAAATATATTTCCAAGTAGTATTTACACCAACCCTAAACAATTTTTAAATTTTATTCAAATAGTAGTTTTCACCCCAGGATCTTTTCAAAATATATTTCCAAGTAGTATTTACACCAACCCTAAACAATTTTTAAATTTTATTCAAGTAGTAGTTATCACCCCAGGTCGTTTTCAAAATATATTTCCAAGTAGTATTTACACCAACCCTAAACAATTTTTAAATTTTATTCAAGTAGTATTTATCACCCCAGGTCGTTTTCAAAATATATTTCCAAGTAGTATTTACACCAACCCTAAACAATTTTTAAATTTTATTCAAGTAGTAGTTATCCCCCCAGGTCGTTTTCAAATATATTTCCAAGTCATAACTCATTCTCTTAATTTCTCACACGATCTATTGAATCATAAATCGATCAAATATTTTATACTCATTAACTTTACTTCGGGTTTGACAAACTTCGGGTTTGACAAAAAAATCCCACTATTGGTAAATCCCACTATATTGGTAGAAATCCCACTATATAGGTTTTAATTTTATTCAAGTAGTAGTTATCCCCCCTGGTCGTTTTCAAAATATATTTCCAAGTAGTATTTACACCAACCCTAAACAATTTTTAAATTTTATTCAAGTAGTAGTTATCACCCCAGGTCGTTTTCAAAATATATTTCCAAGTAGTATTTACACCAACTCTAAACAATTTTTAAATTTTATTCAAGTAGTAGTTATCCCCCCAGGTCGTTTTCAAAATATATTTCCAAGTAGTATTTACACCAACCCTAAACAATTTTTAAATTTTATTCAAGTAGTAGTTATCCCCCTGGTCGTTTTCAAAATATATTTCCAAGTAGTATTTACACCAACCCTAAACAATTTTTAAATTTTATTCAAGTAGTAGTTATCCCCCAGGTCGTTTTCAAAATATATTTCCAAGTAGTATTTACACCAACCCTAAACAATTTTTAAATTTTATTCAAGTAGTAGTTATCACCCCAGGTCGTTTTCAAAATATATTTCCAAGTAGTATTTACACCAACTCTAAACAATTTTTAAATTTTATTCAAGTAGTAGTTATCCCCCAGGTCGTTTTCAAAATATATTTCCAAGTAGTATTTACACCAACCCTAAACAATTTTTAAATTTTATTCAAATAGTAGTTTTCACCCCAGGATCTTTTCAAAATATATTTCCAAGTAGTATTTACACCAACCCTAAACAATTTTTAAATTTTATTCAAGTAGTAGTTATCACCCCAGGTCGTTTTCAAAATATATTTCCAAGTAGTATTTACACCAACCCTAAACAATTTTTAAATTTTATTCAAGTAGTATTTATCACCCCAGGTCGTTTTCAAAATATATTTCCAAGTAGTATTTACACCAACCCTAAACAATTTTTAAATTTTATTCAAGTAGTAGTTATCCCCGGGGGTGGTTGTCAAATATATTTCCAAGTCATAACTCATTCTCTTAATTTCTCACACGATCTATTGAATCATAAATCGATCAAATATTTTATACTCATTAACTTTACTTCGGGTTTGACAAACTTCGGGTTTGACAAAAAAATCCCACTATTGGTAAATCCCACTATATTGGTAGAAAT
This sequence comes from Meloidogyne incognita, assembly GCA_036172945.1. Taxonomy (NCBI): domain Eukaryota; kingdom Metazoa; phylum Nematoda; class Chromadorea; order Rhabditida; family Meloidogynidae; genus Meloidogyne; species Meloidogyne incognita. The sequence continues at coordinate 819,590 of JARQAC010000016.1, forward strand.
CCCACTATATAGGTTTTAATTTTATTCAAGTAGTAGTTATCCCCCCTGGTCGTTTTCAAAATATATTTCCAAGTAGTATTTACACCAACCCTAAACAATTTTTAAATTTTATTCAAGTAGTAGTTATCACCCCAGGTCGTTTTCAAAATATATTTCCAAGTAGTATTTACACCAACCCTAAACAATTTTAAATTTTATTCAAGTAGTAGTTATCCCCCCATGTCGTTTTCAAAATATATTTCCAAGTAGTATTTACACCAACCCTAAACAATTTTTAAATTTTATTCAAGTAGTAGTTATCCCCCCAGATCGTTTTAAAAATATATTTCCAAGTAGTATTTACACCAACCCTAAACAATTTTTAAATTTTATTCAAGTAGTAGTTATCCCCCCAGGTCGTTTTCAAAATATATTTCCAAGTAGTATTTACACCAACCCTAAACAATTTTTAAATTTTATTCAAGTAGAAGTTATCCCCCCAGGTCGTTTTCAAAATATATTTCCAAGTAGTATTTACACCAACCCTAAACAATTTTTAAATTTTATTCAAGTAGTAGTTATCCCCCCAGGTCGTTTTCAAAATATATTTCCAAGTAGTATTTACACCAACCCTAAACAATTTTTAAATTTTATTCAAGTAGTAGTTATCCCCCCAGGTCGTTTTCAAAATATATTTCCAAGTAGTATTTACACCAACCCTAAATACTACTCTTTGAAATGAACACATCAGTTCAGGCAGGATCAACCAGATATCTCGTAATTCGGGTAAGATTCACTACCGAATTCTGAGGATATCAAATCTTACCCAAAAAAGCAATAGCTGGACGATAAAATAATCGAGCATAGTCGGCGCCAGAACGACCACGAGGCGAGACAGAGTTGGTCTCACAACCAATCTCGGGTCATTTGCTGGCTTTACGAAACACTCTAAGAGTGTCCCGAACCGACCGATTGCTCATCTTGCCAATTCCGCAATGGAATGGCACAAAATTAACATCCTTCGACGAGGACGCTTCGTCTCAACACAAAATCTCAACTTTTCACTTCACCAATTCAGCCTGGAGGCTACATTTAGTATCAAATTTTTTTCTCTTTCATCGAGATTAGAGCGAATTTCTTATTTTCAGCAGAGAATTTCAATTCTCGATGCTTATATAGGTGGCCTTCGTGAAATACACAAAAGATGATCGGCCCGAGATTAACATCCTTCGACGAGGACACTCAAATAATAAAAACAACCTTGCTCTTTTAAATGATCATAAATCGATTTAAAACGGTTAGAAATCAAAGTAGCACATTTGAGTCTTCAGATTGTACCATAAACATGTTGATTGGATGCGAAGAATTTACATAAAAGGGCACCAAGAAACCGGAAGGACTTGAGATCTGCTAAGTCGAGAATTATTTATTTCATATACATTTTTCCTTTCCATTTCCACAGCAAACAACCACTTTATTTTACAATTCGCAAGCACACAGCCACTTTTTTAATTTTACTCAACAGACAACCACTTTTCTAATATAATATGAGTCGAGGCGAAAAGAGAAATGGACAAAATGCAACCCCAAGCTATGCGCCACCAAGAGAAAAATAAATGGAAAGAGAATTAAGCAGAAAGAAAACAAAAAGTGGTCGTAGAATTAGTAAAAGTGGTTGTTTTTATAGTAGTTATTTAATATTAGTAGTAGTAGTAGTTAATTTTTGTTAAAAATGAGCATGACCCCTTCGCACAAATTTTTCAAAAATTTGGAAGTAGTCCCTCTCCCCGTTTTGTCGTCGTCGTTCCCGCACAAACCCAAAGGATGTGAAAGGGTTGGAGGAAAAACCTAAAGGATAAGAAGGAGTCGGAGGGAAATCCAAAAGGATAAGAGCGATTTTAACAGCTGTTGTGAGGGAAATCCTAAGACTAAGGGGGAAATTAAAAGGATTGAGTTTTGCGTTAATGAGGTTGATTGTCGTCGCGCAAAACCTAAGGCTGATGATTGTCGTCGTAATTAATCATAAGATTTATAAATCAAAAGGTACAAGTATTATCTATACTTGTACCTTATTTTTGTCACATATTGTCGTCACATCATAAGAAAATTTTTTTTAAATTGTCATCGTCAATGAAAGTACTATACTAACCTATAGTCTATCTTTCGTTATGCCACAAAGTACGTAACTTTTTTTCCTCAAGAAAAACTTTTTTTTCCTTTTTCCTTTTTGCAAATTATTCAACCTAGGTAGTCCCTAACTTTTTGAAGTAGGGAGATGTCAGGTATGTGAGGGTCTAATATAAAATGAAAGTACTATACTAACCTATAGTCTATCTTTCGTTATGCCACAAAGTACGTAACTTTTTTTCCTCAAGAAAAACTTTTTTTCCTTTTTCCTTTTTGCAAATTATTCAACCTAGGTAGTCCCTAACTTTTTGAAGTAGGGAGATGTCAGGTATGTGAGGGTCTAATATAAAAGCAGTCAGTAGTGATCAGTCTTGGTCGGCAACTGGGCCGACCGTCGCCGCCTGTCCTTCGTAATGAATGCTTGCCTTTTGCCGCTTTCATTTGGCTTTTGCCGCCTTCATCACTCTAATCGGCGGTGCTCAACTGTCCCCACCTGCGTCTTAAACTCCTCTTCAGCGCTTAATATTATAATTTTAGATAATTTTTTCTCATTTAATGTTATTTAAAATTATGGGTATTTTTTTAGCGCTTAAAAAATTTTTTAAATTTACAACCAATCTAAAAATATTTTTTTGTCTTTTAAGATGGATCAATACGAAATCGAGGAAATATTAAATCATAAAATAAAAAATGGGGAAAAATTTTATTTAGTGAAGTGGAAAAATTACAACCATCGATATAATCGATGGGTGCCTGAGACTGGCATGGTTTTTTTTCAGTAAATTTAAATAAAAATTTTTTACTAGGAAGCGAATGAGCTGATAGAGGAGTACAATCAAAAGGAGAACAATAAATTTATTGATGAGTTTATTGATGAGGAAAATAATTTAAATATTGAAAAGGTTTTCATATTGAATTATAATTTCATTTTATATTATCAAATTTAGTTTTTGGCTGACATCGATTCTGTTGAATCTTGGCTAGACGAAAAGGGAAAATTATTGCCAACATTTATTCCTGGGACAGATTTGGAGGAAGTTGAAATTATGAGACATAGATTCGAAACTTTACAGGCAGATATGGCTCATCAAGCCGCCAAAGTAAATTTAAAAATAATTAAAATTTAATATTTTATTTTCATTATTTGTAGGTCAGAACAATAAACGAATTGGCTAGACAAATGTTACAGGTTAGTTATTCAATATTTAAAATAACAAAAAACGGTTTTTTTATTAAAATGAATTTTGCAAAAACACATAAATTTAAAAAATTCCCTAGATCGAGCACCCAAATATTGATGAAATTTTGGCTCGTCAAAATGCTTTTAATGTCCGCTGGGCTCAACTTAGAGATATGGTGATCTTGAAGAAGGCTGACTTAGATCGTGCTCATCGTCTAGAAACATTCCTTATTGATTGTCAAGAAACGGTTACTTGGATTGAAGATAAGATTAGAATGTTGGCAGATACTGATGAATTGACTGGAGATTTGGAGGGAGCAGCTGAATATCAGGTTTATTAAAATAACTGCTGGTTTTTTTATCAGGCAACAAAAAAATCAGCCGTCCAATTTTATCAGGCACCCAAAAGCACACACGTGCTTCACGTGTGGTTTTATGGCACACGTCTTGTTTAAATCAATATGGTTAGATTTTTTAGGCAGTAACATAATCCTTTTATTTGTTAATAAACGAGGGTCATTGCGTAATAACAAAATTTAAAAATTAGACTAATTTTGACTATTTTTTTGCGATTCCAAATTATTTTTTGTTTCATTGGTCTTTTATTTTTAACGTCAATATTATTACCACCTCCAAACATAATCTAAAACTTAAAAATTTCAGATTCAAGATATTACTTTCGGAGAAGCTGATAACAAAGAAAATCGCTCCTCCAAGGAAGTGTTACTTCTCTGGTGCCAAATGAAAACTGCTGGTTACAGAAATGTTAATGTTCGTAATTTCACCACGAGTTGGAGGGATGGACTTGCATTTAATGCTTTAATTCACAAACATAGACCTGATTTAATTGATTATGATAATTCTAGAAACAATGCAGCACGAATATATTGATTCTTCGTCTAAAAACAGAAAACATATTGCTAATTTTATTTGCGCAAAAATCGCATGTGCTCGTTGTATTTATAATGAAATCTGGAATCAAAGCCTATTAGATAAATCCTGTAAGGTCTGTGGTCCTCATCGAACAATCACTTTTTCACAGAGGAATTTTATTGAAACTATTGTAGACAAAAAAGTTATAAATAATCGACCATTGACTGCTTTTGTAAAATGGATATTGTATGAGCTACCAATTGAATATGACACAGTAGCATATTCTCATTTTGGCGGCAGATTTGATATGGTTTTAGTCTTCAGAGAGATATTTTTGGAAAGAATTAATCCTGACATGATAAAAAGAGGCAATAAAATGTACGAAATGAAGGTTAAAAGAAGATCGCAGATTAATCCAAATATTATTTTTAGAGATTCCTTTAATTTAATACCAACATCTTTGGCAGCATTAGTCCCGACATTTGGCCTTAACGTTGAGGATAAGCCGTTTTTTCCACACTTGGCAAACAAACCAGATAATTATGGAAAAAATATATATCCCACCCCTGAAGATTATATTGCTGATGGCATGATGATTGATAAGAGGAAAAAATTTGATGCATGGTATGAACAGAATAAAACAGTACCATTTCTATTAGATGAAGCTCTTGCTTCTTACTGTACGAATGATGTAGAAATTTTAACGGCAGCTCTTATAGCGTTTCAAAAAGAATTTTCCGAGGTTTCAAGACGAGACGTCGAAGGAAGTGGTATTGATGTTTTGAAGGAATCGATGACTATTGCAAGTGCATGCATGCGCCACTTTAGAATGAATCACCTGAAGGAGGATCATTTGGCCATTGTTCCTGAAAGAGGTTATGAGAAGAAGGATAATCAAAGCCTATTAGCATTAAAATTTCTTCAATGGTATGCTGAAAAGAATGGAGTTAAAATTCAAACAGCTTCAAATGGCGGAGAGAAGCAGGTTGGAAATTTTAAACTTGACGGTTACATTGAAGAGAATAAATTGGCCATTGAAGTGAACGGATGCGTCTGGCACGCATGCCCAAAATGTTATCCTGAGGATGATACACTAATGCCAAACGGAAAGACTGCTGGGAAATTAAGAGAACATGGAAAAGAACGTCTTGAATATATAGAGGGTCAAGGAATAGAGGTGAAAATATTCTGGGAATGTAAAATTTTAAAAATGCTTGAGAAAGATAGAGAAATGAAAAAGAGATTCGATGAATATTTAGATGATGGACCATTGGATATTCGAGCTTCTTTTTTCGGAGGAAGGACCGGTCCCTTAAAATTATTTCATCAAGCAAAATTTGGAGAAAAAATTTCCTATTTTGATGTTACTTCGCTTTACCCTTATATTAATTGTACGACAAAATATCCAACTGGACATCCAAAAATCCATATATTGAATGAAGAAATCAACTGGACAAAATCAGACGACAATCCTTATAAACTTGCGCTTTTAAAAGTATTTATAATTCCTCCTCGGAAAATAGACATTCCCGTTCTTCCTGTAAAATTTGACAACGAAAGGCTGCTTTTTCCTTTATGTAAAGCTTGTTCAAAGGAATTCCCAGAGGGAGCAGTGAAGCAGAACTATACCTGCTCTCATAATGATCAACAACGTGGGTGGGTATGTACATGTACTTCAATTGAACTTGAAGCAGCGCTTGAAGAGGGATATATTGCTACAAAAATATTTCGTGTACTTGAATATACAGAGTCTGATGATCAACTTTTTCGTTCATATATGAGTGAATTTATGGCGCAAAAAATCCACTCCTCTGGATTTGATGAAAAAATTAAAGGAAATAAAGAGGCTGAAGATAAATTTATTAAGGAATGCGCAGAAAATTTTGGAATACATATTGACCCAAAATTGATGATACCAAATAAGGGAAAGCGAGCTTTAGCAAAATTGGCAGTCAATAATTTGTGGGGAAGGTTTTCTTTGAGAAATTTTGGACTGTCTCAATGTTTGATCACTGATAATCCTGCTGAACTTGGAAAATTTTATGATGATAAGAGTATTGAACTTATATCTTTTGATGAGCTAACAGATGAAACAATATTGATCAGTTATATTAAAAAGAAGGAATGGGTGGAAGAGCACGATTGCTCTAATGTAATTATTTCTTTATGGACTACCTCGGCCGCAAGGCTTCACTTGTTAAAAGCAATGAAAAAGGTTGTCAGATCGTCCGGCTGCACTCTCTTATATACGGACACTGATTCAATTATATATGTCCACCCTGAAGACCAAAATCCTTTACAACTTGGGCAACATTTGGGAGAGTTTACCGATGAATATCCCCATCATAATATACTTGAGTTTTGTTCGGGAGGAGCAAAACAATATGGGTTGAAATTGCAGAAAAAGATGGACTCTTCCGCTGAATATGAATATGTTTTAAAAGTGCGGGGTTTAACATTGAATTATGACGTCGTTGAAAATCAAAATCTTCGTTATCAGAAGTTCAAAGAAAAGGTATTAAATTATGCTAAATTTGGAAGTACCGAAAAGATTAATGTGATATATCCTAATTTCCTGAGACCATCAATAAAAGATGGTCAAATCACCTCATATTGTCTCAATAAGATTTATCGACCCTATGTGTGTAAAGGTATTGTTTGTCCCTCAACCTTTCAGATTCTTGATTTTGGCTATGTAAACCCTACTCATCCTCGTATTCTTCCACCATGATTTTAATTTATTTTTTTATCTCTATTACTTGCATTTTTTATCTCTATTTATTGTTTTTTTTAAATTTTTTATTTATAAAAAATACAATTTGTGAAAATTTGTATAAAATAATTAGAAATCAATTTGTAAAAAATCAAACTTGAGAAGTAGGGAATTTTAAGGGAAAATATGCATAACTATCAAATAGAAGATACAATTTTAAAATGATTCAAATTAGGAAATACAATTTGTAAAAAATTAAACTTGTGAAGTATGTAATTTTAGAGTGAAATTTGCATATTTTTTAAAAAGAAGATACAGTTTTAAAATAATCGAAATTTTATAAAACAAGAAAAGATCAATTTTAGTTTTAAATTCGCATATTTTGAATTTTAGATGTTCATTTTTATATTTTTGAATAAATTACCATCCAAGACAAGCTTCATCAGGTTGAGAGCATTCATGGCGTCCATTATTCTCGTATGTAAAATCATCCCCTATTTCAAATTTTATATTCGATTTAAAAGATTCGTTTTGATTAAATCCCGAAAACAAGTTTACAAATTTATTATTAAGCATATCAACTTCTTCGTCAACAAATTCAAGGAGTTCAAGGGGGTAAAATCTGTCTCTTCCTCTCCCTCTAAATTTTTCAATTACGCATTGAGTAAATGGATTTTTCAATCGAATCCCATGACGGCAATAATAATAAGCAGTTACAGATATATTGTATGGGCGACGAAATTTTCCAAATGCAGGCAGTTGATTCGCTCCTTGTTTAGAAATACCGTCTATAAAAAATGTTTTTGTGAATCCATTTCGATCTTTATAAATTGTTCGAACCTTTCGACCTCTTAATAAATTAAAAATTTTTCTATAATTTGTAGGATGTCTTAGTTCATTACGTAATGCTTTTGGTCGACATTTAAGCAATTTTGAGCATTCTTCAATAACCAGGACCATTTTAATCGGAAATAGATGATAATGAAATGAATATTATATCGGATATCACTTTTTGAAATAAATTAGACACGCCCACTTTTAGCCATCTACAAAATCGACAAATCTGTTACCCATAATCATTTATATAATCTGATAAATCTTAGCAAAAAATTTAAAATGAGCGATAATTCATATGAGAATAAAACTCCTCAATATATTAGCGAGATTGAAATGCTTCCCGAAACAAATGTTCCTCCACCTCCTATACCTAAAGACTTTATCTGCAGCTTTAATTTATGGAAATTGGTGAAGCCTAAATTTCTTATCCAATTTTATCTCTGTAATGATTGTCGAGACACCCTGTTCAAATCTCAGGAAAAACTTGAACGAACTTTAAAAGGAGTTACAGTAAAGCTCAATTTGTGTGAGGAATGTGTCTCGAAAAATTGTAATGTTACAGATGTTTTTTCATTAAAAAAGTAGAATAATTGAATTGTAAAAAAATTTTTTATATTTTGTAATATCTTTTATAAAAATTAACTTCAATTTTATATATATAAATATTTATATAAGAATTTGTTTTTCTATTGTCAATTTAAAATCAAAAGTTCACCGATTGTAAATTTAGGGAATATAGATAAATAGTAATCTTTATTTTAACCTTTAAACTTTAGAGATTTATTATTTGTGTAAAGTATTGTCAAAATTTAATATGTCAGATTATTCAGTTTTTGGCACTTTACTCCCTCTTGTTTATCCCTTTGACTTAAAGCAATTGTTTAGTGAGTATATGTTAAACAGGTTAAAGAGGCATAAATAAAACATTTGGCACATTTCTCCCTCTTGTTTATCCTTTAATTTAAAACAAGTGTTTTGTGAGTAGAGGTTAAACAGGTTAAAAAAGCAATAAATAAAAAATTTGGCACTTTTTTCCTCTTATCCTTCAACTTAAAAAAAAGCGATGTGTGAATAGAGGTTCAAAAGGTTAAAAAGGCTAAATAAAAATATTGGCACTTTTTTCTCCTGTTTATCCTTTTTTACAACAGGTGATTTGTGAGTTGGAAATGTAAAAAGCGACAAAATTGATAATTTATTAAAAAATTTAAAAAATAAAAATATGGGATATGGGTGGGAAGGGCGGGAGAGAGGGGTATATATATAAAATCGGTGTTTTGATCAGATATTACCAAAAATTAAATTCCATAAAAATGTCCACATCCCTTTCTGATTGCCTTCGCGAACTTCGCCGTTTAAGAAATGCTGTTGAACAACAAGAGAGGACTATATCAAGTCACGAGCGTACAATTGGCAGACTTCGATCGCTCGTTCTACAAACTGGGTTAAGAGTAGAAATTTTGGAAGGTTGGGCAGAAAATGGACCTACTGAACGCCGATTTCGTCGATCATTTTCACCAGTAATTGGTCCTGGTCTTATAGCAATGCGACAACGAGAATCGCGTCAAAGAAGAGAGAAGAATAAAGAAGCATTAAAGAACCTTCAACTTCACGAATTTAGTATTGAAAAGCTTAGTTGCTATGAAGAAGAGCAACGAAAGCAAAGAGAAGGTAAAAATTTAAATTCAAAACTAAAAAATTTTATCTAAAATATCTTAATTTAAATATAAATTTATATTAAAAATTTAAATTATTTTAGAAGCTGAAGCTAATGACCGACTTAATGCTTATTCAAAAAATATTATTGAGAAAATTCAACACAATTTGGAACAACGAAGACAACATTTAAATATTGGAAATAATGATAATGAATTGAATGGAAAAATGCAGCGTCAATTACAGTGGCACTACAGTTTCAAAGTGCCACGACAACTATATTGGTTCGACGTATGCTTGGTCTGCCAAATACATCAAAATCCGAGCTACATGTCAACTTGTGGACATGTTGGGACTTGTAAGGATTGCAGCAAACGACTTCATGATGATGCTATGCTTTTGGACAAAGTTCCACGATGTCCAATCTGTAGAAAGGTTACAGTTTTTTTTAAATATGTGTTTGAATTTTGATTTCGGATATCATGATTATTTATCTAGTAATTTAATATCTAATATTAATTTAATAAGTTATTAATGATAATAATAATAATTTAATGTTTTTAATAGAACTAATACTTTTTAGTAATGATTATTTAATGATTTTTTAACAATTTGCTTTTTATTAATTTGTTAAAATGAATCTTTTCTAATTTAAATGTTTTGCTATCTAATAAATATAAAATTTGTTTTAACTTTTATGAACAAACTTAAGGAATGATTTTTACAGAATAATGAATTTTTGATTATTTTAGTAATAATACTGACTCCTCTAGTTTCCTTTTTTAAATAATTAAAAAATTTTCTTATTTAAAATTTTCTTGGTATAATAATTAAACAAAACTATTTGTACAATACTTGTGTCTAATCTTTAAATCTTAAAATCCTCAGCTGATGTTGTGCGGAAAAATAAAAGGAGAAAAATTGATATTTTCTTATTGTTGATGCGGCTAATAAAAACATAAAATGTTTGTATATGTTTTTCTTTTTTCGGCTAAAAAATATTTTTTGAATTAACACGTGTGGTTTAATATAATAAAATGGATATTAAGCTTTTGAAAGGACAGAGCATCTGATTGATAATTGAGATTATGATGAGTATATAAGAGAATTTTCGCTCAAAATAAATATTTACAATAAAATTTAATAATGAATAATAATATCTCTATCCCCAAAAATACTTTTTGGATCCGTGAACCCAACAATTGTTCATGTAATTTTCCTGATAACCAATGTTGGAGACCTGAAAAATATTCCAAGCCTATATTATGTGCTCATAAATCCATAAATAATATTGAAAATTTCCTTGAATTTCCAATTTACGATAATGAATTTGATAATCTTGAAAATTATTTGGATAATTACTACTTTGATAATGAATTCAAATTTTTTTGGTGGATTACAATAGCTCTGTTGGCTATACTTATCATTCTTCAGGCAATATGCTACATTTAAAATAAATTTTTCCATAAATTCCTAAATCTTAAATATCCCTTTTTTTAAAAGATTTCCTAAATTTTTTCAGTTAGTTACAATATTATTGGTCTGCTGTCGTAAATCTCGCAGATCTTCCAAACGCCAAGGAAATGGTGAAAACAGTCATAAATAAGAAAAATCTATTTTATCTTTTAGAGCAATGTGTTGAATTAAAAGAAATGAAAACCGCAAACTATGTTCTTAGCCAATCAAAACGCGGCAATAGCGGCCAGAAGCAAGAGTTTGCAACAATTAAACTTTGAAAGAAATGAAATAATGAGTAAAGAAATGAAATTAATAAAATTAAATAAATTAATTTTTTAAATGATTTAAACTTATATAAATTAATATTATTTTTCTGACTTTATCAAATTTAACATAAATGTTTTTAATATATCAGATGAAAATAAAATAATTTTAAATTAAAATCCGTTTAAAAGATTTGCATTTGTAGATATAAATTAAATTAAAAAATTTTAAACCATTAAGTTAGATATAGTAGTTTTTAATATATCGTAAACAGATTTATCTATATATATATATGTATTCTAGTCTTGTTTATATTGTTTGTTTATTGAGGAAATTGTTAGATCGAGAAAGATAGTGTAAAAATAAAGCAATAAATTTTCATTTACAATTTTTGAGTTGGCATATTTTTTTGTCAAAACTATGGCCATTCTTTGAAAAACATTTCATTTTTACTTTGACATATATTTCTGTCTTTTTTTAGATAAATTTTCAGATATTTGAATTTTAAAAATTAAAAAATGGTGCGTCGCCAATTTCGAGCTCGCCGTACTAATCGACAAAAGTGAGATAAATTTTAATAGTAAAAATTTTAATTCACTCTCAATTAGTTACTCGGAGCTCAAGATTCGAATTATTATACTTCAGAATCCACCTCCACAAAACTATTTAAGTTATGGTGAAGCAATGGATATTTTAAAAAAACATCCAAATGCTTTACCAATTGGCTTTGATGCCTTTTATTTTCATCGAGCTAATGTAATTAATTTAACTCCTCAAACAGCATTAGATCAACTTTCAACTACATGGGGTTTTCCATTTTCTACTGTACTAAAATCTATGATTGTCATAAAACGACGATTAATGATGGTGCATGCTAATACACCAATTAAATCTGGAGAGGATCTCATATTTTTTCTTTGTACGTAAATTATATTTAGAATGAAATATATTTCGATAGAAAACCGTGTTTAATAATTGTAATACAGTTGAACTTATTATATTTTATGGGGGGGGGGGGGACTGTATATTTAGTCATTATTATTCTATTAGCCAATAAAATTACCCTTTATAGTAGCCATCAAAAAATTCACCAGGTATTAGCCGTAATATTTAGAAAGTTTGACTGTATTTTGTATTACTCAATTAATTAATTAAATATACACTGAATATTTTTCAGACCACTCATTTTTGACATTTGCTAACATTCAAAACTGATCCCTTTAGCCTATATAATTTTTGAAACCTATATAATTTTCTTGTAATTATGAAAAGTGTCCAGAAAATAAAAATATTTTTTTAAATTTAAAACAATAACTTCTGAAATAAATATTTAATTTTAAAAAATTTACTTATTTATATCCTTTATTTTCAATGCCCCTCTTCTCCTCCTCTCTGCCCCGCAAACACGCTTAAATTAAAAGAAATAGTATAAATCTCCACAAAAAGGCTATGGTCAATATATAAAATTGTTAATTGTAGATTCACTAAAATCCTTTTGCTATTGTGGACAAAATTTAAAGACCCTGTAACCAAAAAGAGTGGGTCAAGATAAATTAATTTTTGATTAATTAAAAAATTTTTCGATTATCAAGACCCACTACCCAAAAGGGCGTGAGTCAGGACCCACTACCCAAATAGGGCGTGGGTCAAGACGCACTACCCTGACGGGCGTGGGTCAAGATAAATTAATTTTTGATTAATTAAAAAAATTTTTCGATTATCAAGACCCACTACCCAAAAGGGCGTGAGTCAGGACCCACTACCCAAATAGGGCGTGGGTCAAGACGCACTACCCTGACGGGCGTGGGTCAAGATAAATTAATTTTCGATTCATTAAAAGAATTTTCGATTATCAAGACCCACTAACGAAAAGAACGTGGGTCAAAAAATTATGAATGTCATATTCCGTTCCGCCAAAAGGACTGGTAGGCTCCCGACTTTTACCTTTTCGGAAATAAATTCAAATCAGTGTGTATATGCTCTCTAATATACACCCTATTTAAATTAATGGATATTATTCTGGAATGTTTGGACCTCAAAAGTGACGTTTTCTTACCTTCCCTTTACATTTTTTCTTTTTTTCACCAAGATGAGGGCTAAAAAATGTTAGTTATGTTTTGATTTTTAAAAATTTATTATTTACCCGGTCTGGTCTTGAGTGACTCTATCATCCTTTGAAAAAAATTAGTTATTGATAAAAAATAAATTAAAAATAAATTAATTGATAAATTAAAATTAGTTATTGATAAAAAATAGACTCAATACCAAACGTTGACGACGGACTTGTAGTAACTCAAGTAATTGATTCCAAATACCAAGAACGTGCTCTTTTCTATCATTAATGCGTCCAATATCATGATATTTTTCATTTTCTAATTTTTCAGCAAAAGCAATAACAGATTTAATACGTTTCTCATAGGCATAAATATCTTTAAAATATTACATTGAAATTATTAGCTTTTAATCTTAGAAAGTCATTTAATCAAATAAAACTTTTCGAAAAAAATAATTTTGAGTCAATTTATAATGGATCGACTGTTTTTTATTTAAAAGTTTTTACCAGTCTCAATAGCTTGTCCTAAATTTTTTTGTCTAATAAGTTCTTCTTTAAGTGCCAATTCCCTTTGCAGTTCAGATCGTTCCAAGGATATCCAAGCTCTATTAATATCACCAATTGTACGGCCTTCCTGTGGAAGAAATGCACGTTGGTTATTAGCCCTCGTTCGTGAAAGAAGTGAAAATAGAAGCATTTCGAGTTCCCCTTTTTCCTGAAATTTTATCAGAATAAATATTTAAAATATAAAGGGTAAGCTAATTTATATTTTAGGTAAATAGTCTCTGTTAGAGCAACCCCCATTTAAATTTATTTCTAAAATATCCACGATTTCCATCTCTAAATTATTCGTATACAAAGAGGAAATAAATGAGGGAAACTCTTTAAATTACCTGAAATCTATGTGACTTCTCCTCAACTTTATAAGCATTAAAAAAGGCCAATTGTTGTTGGACACCTTTTAAAGAATTAGCAAACTGTCTATCATTAAGTTCAGCAATTGTAGCTTTAATCCATTCCAAAAGGTCAGAACTAAGCTGTTCATAACGTTCAACTAAAGCTTCATTTTCCATTAATTCTCCAACAACTTTTCCTATTCTTTTGCCTTGAATTGTTTCTTGTTTAAGCTAAAAGGGAATTTTTAATAAAAGATTGTGACTATTTTTGATTTTGTATGATAAACAAAACTCGAAAAATTATTTTGAATAACGAATTTAAATAATTAATTTTCAATTAATTACCTTATTAAAGTAATGATAATATGTGACAACATAAGTAATAATAGATTTCTCATCTGGTTGTTCAACATTAACATCTAAAATTTGAAATGGAAACTAGATAAATACCTATATATTTAATAAATGCTTTCACTTATTGTCCTATAACTTAACTAAATATTTCTAAAAATTCTTTATGTATTTTGTCTCAATTATTTAAACCAACAAAATGCCAAAATTAATCAGAAACATTCCCTACATCATTCCTCTTCCTTCTCATTACTTTCAAAAAAACCTTTTAATTTCTCACCTTCAGGATCAAGTAATTTTGCCAATCCCAGTTGCTGTTCTGCAACATCAAAAGAATTTTTCAAATTAAACAAAGCATTAGATTTTTGCATATTATCATAATCAATTAAATCAGGTCTATGTTTGTGAATTAAAGCATTAAATGCAAGTCCATCCCTCCAACTCGTGGTGAAATTACGAACATTAACATTTCTGTAACCAGCAGTTTTCATTTGGCACCAGAGAAGTAACACTTCCTTGGAGGAGCGATTTTCTTTGTTATCAGCTTCTCCGAAAGTAATATCTTGAATCTGAAATTTTTAAGTTTTAGATTATGTTTGGAGGTGGTAATAATATTGACGTTAAAAATAAAAGACCAATGAAACAAAAAATAATTTGGAATCGCAAAAAAATAGTCAAAATTAGTCTAATTTTTAAATTTTGTTATTACGCAATGACCCTCGTTTATTAACAAATAAAAGGATTATGTTACTGCCTAAAAAATCTAACCATATTGATTTAAACAAGACGTGTGCCATAAAACCACACGTGAAGCACGTGTGTGCTTTTGGGTGCCTGATAAAATTGGACGGCTGATTTTTTTGTTGCCTGATAAAAAAACCAGCAGTTATTTTAATAAACCTGATATTCAGCTGCTCCCTCCAAATCTCCAGTCAATTCATCAGTATCTGCCAACATTCTAATCTTATCTTCAATCCAAGTAACCGTTTCTTGACAATCAATAAGGAATGTTTCTAGACGATGAGCACGATCTAAGTCAGCCTTCTTCAAGATCACCATATCTCTAAGTTGAGCCCAGCGGACATTAAAAGCATTTTGACGAGCCAAAATTTCATCAATATTTGGGTGCTCGATCTAGGGAATTTTTTAAATTTATGTGTTTTTGCAAAATTCATTTTAATAAAAAAACCGTTTTTTGTTATTTTAAATATTGAATAACTAACCTGTAACATTTGTCTAGCCAATTCGTTTATTGTTCTGACCTACAAATAATGAAAATAAAATATTAAATTTTAATTATTTTTAAATTTACTTTGGCGGCTTGATGAGCCATATCTGCCTGTAAAGTTTCGAATCTATGTCTCATAATTTCAACTTCCTCCAAATCTGTCCCAGGAATAAATGTTGGCAATAATTTTCCCTTTTCGTCTAGCCAAGATTCAACAGAATCGATGTCAGCCAAAAACTAAATTTGATAATATAAAATGAAATTATAATTCAATATGAAAACCTTTTCAATATTTAAATTATTTTCCTCATCAATAAACTCATCAATAAATTTATTGTTCTCCTTTTGATTGTACTCCTCTATCAGCTCATTCGCTTCCTAGTAAAAAATTTTTATTTAAATTTACTGAAAAAAAACCATGCCAGTCTCAGGCACCCATCGATTATATCGATGGTTGTAATTTTTCCACTTCACTAAATAAAATTTTTCCCCATTTTTTATTTTATGATTTAATATTTCCTCGATTTCGTATTGATCCATCTTAAAAGACAAAAAAATATTTTTAGATTGGTTGTAAATTTAAAAAATTTTTTAAGCGCTAAAAAAATACCCATAATTTTAAATAACATTAAATGAGAAAAAATTATCTAAAATTATAATATTAAGCGCTGAAGAGGAGTTTAAGACGCAGGTGGGGACAGTTGAGCACCGCCGATTAGAGTGATGAAGGCGGCAAAAGCCAAATGAAAGCGGCAAAAGGCAAGCATTCATTACGAAGGACAGGCGGCGACGGTCGGCCCAGTTGCCGACCAAGACTGATCACTACTGACTGCTTTTATATTAGACCCTCACATACCTGACATCTCCCTACTTCAAAAAGTTAGGGACTACCTAGGTTGAATAATTTGCAAAAAGGAAAAAGGAAAAAAAGTTTTTCTTGAGGAAAAAAAGTTACGTACTTTGTGGCATAACGAAAGATAGACTATAGGTTAGTATAGTACTTTCATTTTATATTAGACCCTCACATACCTGACATCTCCCTACTTCAAAAAGTTAGGGACTACCTAGGTTGAATAATTTGCAAAAAGGAAAAAGGAAAAAAAAGTTTTTCTTGAGGAAAAAAAGTTACGTACTTTGTGGCATAACGAAAGATAGACTATAGGTTAGTATAGTACTTTCATTGACGATGACAATTTAAAAAAAATTTTCTTATGATGTGACGACAATATGTGACAAAAATAAGGTACAAGTATAGATAATACTTGTACCTTTTGATTTATAAATCTTATGATTAATTACGACGACAATCATCAGCCTTAGGTTTTGCGCGACGACAATCAACCTCATTAACGCAAAACTCAATCCTTTTAATTTCCCCCTTAGTCTTAGGATTTCCCTCACAACAGCTGTTAAAATCGCTCTTATCCTTTTGGATTTCCCTCCGACTCCTTCTTATCCTTTAGGTTTTTCCTCCAACCCTTTCACATCCTTTGGGTTTGTGCGGGAACGACGACGACAAAACGGGGAGAGGGACTACTTTTGGACATGACCCCTTCGCATAGTAATTTTAAATTTGAATTTTTGGATATGTTATAATGATTATGATATTCTTATTAACAGACTCCAACTTTACTTCGGGTTTGACAAACTTCGGGTTTGACAAAAAAATCCCACTATTGGTAAATCCCACTATATTGGTAGAAATCCCACTATATAGGTTTTAATTTTATTCAAGTAGTAGTTATCCCCCCTGGTCGTTTTCAAAATATATTTCCAAGTAGTATTTACACCAACCCTAAACAATTTTTAAATTTTATTCAAGTAGTAGTTATCCCCCCAGGTCGTTTTCAAAATATATTTCCAAGTAGTATTTACACCAACCCTAAACAATTTTTAAATTTTATTCAAGTAGTAGTTATCCCCCCAGGTCGTTTTCAAAATATATTTCCAAGTAGTATTTACACCAACCCTAAACAATTTTTAAATTTTATTCAAGTAGTAGTTATCACCCCAGGTCGTTTTCAAAATATATTTCCAAGTAGTATTTACACCAACTCTAAACAATTTTTAAATTTTATTCAAGTAGTAGTTATCCCCCAGGTCGTTTTCAAAATATATTTCCAAGTAGTATTTACACCAACCCTAAACAATTTTTAAATTTTATTCAAATAGTAGTTTTCACCCCAGGATCTTTTCAAAATATATTTCCAAGTAGTATTTACACCAACCCTAAACAATTTTTAAATTTTATTCAAGTAGTATTTATCACCCCAGGTCGTTTTCAAAATATATTTCCAAGTAGTATTTACACCAACCCTAAACAATTTTTAAATTTTATTCAAGTAGTAGTTATCACCCCAGGTCGTTTTCAAATATATTTCCAAGTCATAACTCATTCTCTTAATTTCTCACACGATCTATTGAATCATAAATCGATCAAATATTTTATACTCATTAACTTTACTTCGGGTTTGACAAACTTCGGGTTTGACAAAAAAATCCCACTATTGGTAAATCCCACTATATTGGTAGAAATCCCACTATATAGGTTTTAATTTTATTCAAGTAGTAGTTATCCCCCCTGGTCGTTTTCAAAATATATTTCCAAGTAGTATTTACACCAACCCTAAACAATTTTTAAATTTTATTCAAGTAGTAGTTATCCCCCCAGGTCGTTTTCAAAATATATTTCCAAGTAGCATTTACACCAACCCTAAACAATTTTTAAATTTTATTCAAGTAGTAGTTATCCCCCCAGGTCGTTTTCAAAATATATTTCCAAGTAGTATTTACACCAACCCTAAACAATTTTTAAATTTTATTCAAGTAGTAGTTATCCCCCCAGGTCGTTTTCAAAATATATTTCCAAGTAGTATTTACACCAACCCTAAACAATTTTTAAATTTTATTCAAGTAGTAGTTATCACCCCAGGTCGTTTTCAAAATATATTTCCAAGTAGTATTTACACCAACCCTAAACAATTTTTAAATTTTATTCAAGTAGTAGTTATCCCCCCAGATCGTTTTAAAAATATATTTCCAAGTAGTATTTACACCAACCCTAAACAATTTTTAAATTTTATTCAAGTAGTAGTTATCCCCCCAGGTCGTTTTCAAAATATATTTCCAAGTAGTATTTACACCAACCCTAAACAATTTTTAAATTTTATTCAAGTAGTAGTTATCCCCCCAGGTCGTTTTCAAAATATATTTCCAAGTAGTATTTACACCAACCCTAAACAATTTTTAAATTTTATTCAAGTAGTAGTTATCACCCCAGGTCGTTTTCAAAATATATTTCCAAGTAATATTTACACCAACCCTAAACAATTTTTAAATTTTATTCAAGTAGTAGTTATCCCCCCAGGTCGTTTTCAAAATATATTTCCAAGTAGTATTTACACCAACCCTAAACAATTTTTAAATTTTATTCAAGTAGTAGTTATCCCCCCAGGTCGTTTTCAAAATATATTTCCAAGTAGTATTTACACCAACCCTAAACAATTTTTAAATTTTATTCAAATAGTAGTTTTCACCCCAGGATCTTTTCAAAATATATTTCCAAGTAGTATTTACACCAACCCTAAACAATTTTTAAATTTTATTCAAGTAGTAGTTATCACCCCAGGTCGTTTTCAAAATATATTTCCAAGTAGTATTTACACCAACCCTAAACAATTTTTAAATTTTATTCAAGTAGTATTTATCACCCCAGGTCGTTTTCAAAATATATTTCCAAGTAGTATTTACACCAACCCTAAACAATTTTTAAATTTTATTCAAGTAGTAGTTATCCCCCCAGGTCGTTTTCAAAATATATTTCCAAGTAGCATTTACACCAACCCTAAACAATTTTTAAATTTTATTCAAGTAGTAGTTATCCCCACAGGTCGTTTTCAAAATATATTTCCAAGTAGTATTTACACCAACCCTAAACAATTTTTAAATTTTATTCAAGTAGTAGTTATCCCCCCAGGTCGTTTTCAAAATATATTTCCAAGTAGTATTTACACCAACCCTAAACAATTTTTAAATTTTATTCAAGTAGTAGTTATCACCCCAGGTCGTTTTCAAAATATATTTCCAAGTAGTATTTACACCAACCCTAAACAATTTTTAAATTTTATTCAAGTAGTAGTTATCCCCCCAGATCGTTTTAAAAATATATTTCCAAGTAGTATTTACACCAACCCTAAACAATTTTTAAATTTTATTCAAGTAGTAGTTATCCCCCCAGGTCGTTTTCAAAATATATTTCCAAGTAGTATTTACACCAACCCTAAACAATTTTTAAATTTTATTCAAGTAGTAGTTATCCCCCCAGGTCGTTTTCAAAATATATTTCCAAGTAGTATTTACACCAACCCTAAACAATTTTTATATTTTATTCAAGTAGTAGTTATCACCCCAGGTCGTTTTCAAAATATATTTCCAAGTAGTATTTACACCAACCCTAAACAATTTTTAAATTTTATTCAAGTAGTAGTTATCCCCCCAGGTCGTTTTCAAAATATATTTCCAAGTAGTATTTACACCAACCCTAAACAATTTTTAAATTTTATTCAAGTAGTAGTCTGCGAACTATTTTGAATGAGCTCATCGAGCCGAGTCGAATAACAGCAAAATTAACGCCATTTGAATTAACCACCAAAAATCGTAAAACTATACGGGGGAGTAGACATTTTTGAAGTGAAAAATTCGAGCTTAGTCGGTAGAGCATAAATTGAAAGCACAAAATTGAAAAAACTAAAAATTCAGACCTATTTGCTAAAAATTCGTACCTATATTGCAACTTTTCCAACTTTTTTGAACCTAATTTAGCCTTTTTTCGAACTTTCAGATTTTAATTGAAATAATTTTTTTCTATTATTCAAGGGTTCAATAAATGCTTCAAAAAAAGAATTTGACAATATTTAAGCTTGTAATGGAAATTAATCGAATTTTGTCTTTTGTTTGTAAATTATCCTGTCAAAGTGGAAAGGACAGGGCTTCAATGGCTTTGACATTAGAGGAGAGGATTTTAAAGGGAACACGTGGAATTTCTAATCAACAGGTAGATAAATGATAGTGCTAGGCGCTTTCGCTCACTACGTACAGGTGCTCTACCAAATGAGCTACCGGAACTCTGCTTTCACCTTCTCTTTTAATAGATCTTAAACCCCCACCCGGTGACCGTTTTAAATGCTAGCCAGCTGGATCTTTATCATCCTTATAATATGAAAATGTCATTTTATTAGAGATATAGTTTGATTTCTTAAAATGCAAAAGAAACATGAAGCTGGTTTATAAAGCATGTTTCAAGTTACTTGGAGCAAGTTTCAATTAGCTTGAAACAAGTTTCATAATTTGAAGCAAGTTTCATAATTTAGTTAGACGCTTTAGAATTTTTTGAAGCAAGTTTCAGATATCCAGATGCTTCAGATTTTTTGAAGCATTTCGAATTTTTAAAGCCTTTCAGATTTTAATTGAAATAATTTTTTCTATTATTCAAGGTTTCAATATATGCTTCAAAAAAGAATTTGACAATATTTAAGCTTGTAATCCAAATTTATCGAATTTTGTCTTTTGTTTGTAAATTATCCTATCAAAGTGGAAAGGACAGGAGTGGCTTTGATTTTAGAGGAGGGAGAATTTTGAAGGAGACTTGCGGAAATTCTAATCAGCAGGTAAATATATGATAGTGCTAGGCGCTTTCGCTCACTACGTACATGTGCTCTACCAAATGAGCTACCGGAACTCTGCTTTCATTCTTTTTTAAGAGATCTTAAACGCCCAGTGACTGTTTTAAATGCTAGCCAGCTGGATCTTTATCATCCTTATAATATGAAAATGTCATTTTATTAGAGATATAGTTTGATTACTTAAAATGCAAAAGATGCAGGTTGGATGTTTCTATTAACCTAAAACATCTTCAAATTAGTTTAAACTTGCTTCTGATTTTTTAAAAATGTTTCTGAGTCCTAAATTACTTGCTTAACATTTTCGAAATCTATTTCAAGTAAAACCTATTAGAAAGTGAAAGCAGCGACCTGTAGCTTAGTCGGTAGAGCAGACATCAGCCTGTACACTTTTTAACCGAATGAGCCTAGAAATTAATTTCTAAGTTATTGGAGAATTAATGCCTGCTTAGGGGTTAAATTTACTTTTCTCTTTTATTACATGTTTCACTTTTCAAAAAAATTTTTTCTTATTCTAGATGATGAAAATAATTTCATGTTTACACAAAGGTGTTAGACGTGAAAATTGTCAAAAAAATGTATGGGTACTTTTACTAATTTTGTTTCTACTGAGATGAAAGAGAATTATTTTTTATTGACTTCTTTTTAGACCAAAGAGGAAAAAAAGAGATTTTTATTTTCATATATTTTCAAAAAAATTTTTAATTTTATTTAAGTTTGATAATTAAATCTATAAACTTTCCAAAATGGATACAACTATGCGTTTATGTCACAGAATAAAAATTAATTTTTGAAAATATTTTTCAGTTGGTTTAGCAATTTTCAGAGACCAGATTTAGATTTTTCGACCCTATATGAAATGAAGTCCCAAATCAAATTTTTTCCATCTTCCTTAAAATGAGTAATTTCCTATACATTTCTCTCTATTTTTGATTTGTGCCGTAAGGCACAAAGATTAACTGAACGTGTGTGTACGTGTGTTTATGACCGTGTGTCCGTGTTTTCTCTGTCTGTGTCTGTCCGAGTTCGTCCGTGTTTTGTCTGTCCGAGTCCGTCCGTGTCTGTGGAACCGGTTAAGGTCCGGGAGCGGTTTGGAACACGAACCGTGGAACCGGCAAAGGTTCAGAACCGATTTAGAACCGGTTCGGACGACTCGGACAGACAAACACGGACGAATTCGGGCAGGCAAAACACGGACGTACTGGGACAGACAAACACGGACGAGCTCGGACAGACACAGACAGAGAAAACACGGACACACACGGTCATAAACACACGAACACACGTTCAGTTAATCTTTGTGCCTTACGGGACAAATCAAAAATAGAGGGAAATGTAAAGGAAATTACTCATTTTAAGGAAGATGGAAATACATTTCTCGGCCCTATCCGCAAAAGAGGGCGCCTTGATTTTTTTTCATCATTTTTTTCCTACCTTAAAATAAAAAAATGGTCAGTCTTTTCTTCCTTGTTAAATTCCACTCTTCTTACCTGTGGCATATTCAAATGAGAGGACAGACAAAAACACACAGACAGATAAAACACGGGCATTTTCTGTTGTCTGTCTGTGTTCGTCCGTGTTTTGCTGTCCGAGTCCGTCAGTGTTTGTTGTCCGAGTCCGTCCGTGTTTTGTCTGTCTGTGTTCGTCAGTGTTTGTCTGTCCGAGTCCGTCCGTGTTTTGTCTGTCTGTGTTCGTCAGTGTTCGTCAGTGTTTGTCTGTCCGAGTCCGTCCGTGTTTTGTCTGTCTGTGTTCGTCCGTGTTTTGTCTGTCTGTGTTCGTCAGTGTTTGTCTGTCCGAGTCCGTCCGTGTTTTGTCTGTCCGAGTTCATCCGTGTTTTGTTTGTCTGTGTCCGTCCGTGTTTTGTTTGTCTGTGTCCGTCCGTGTTTTGTCTGTCTGTGTCCGTCAGTGTTTGTCTGTCCGTGTGTGTGTTTTTGTCTGTCCTCCCATTTGAGCATGCCACAGGTAAGAAGAGTGGAATTGAACGAGGAAAAAGACTGACCATTTTTTTATTTTAAGGTAGGAAAAAAATGATGAAAAAATATCAAGGCGCCCTCTTTTGCGGATAGGGTCCATTTCTCTCTATTTTTGATTTGTGCCGTAAGGCACAAAGATTAACTGAACGTGTGTGTACGTGTGTTTATGACCGTGTGTCCGTGTTTTCTCTGTCTGTGTCTGTCCGAGTTCGTCCGTGTTTTGTCTGTCCGAGTCCGTCCGTGTCTGTGGAACCGGTTAAGGTCCGGGAGCGGTTTGGAACACGAACCGTGGAACCGGCAAAGGTTCAGAACCGATTTAGAACCGGTTCGGACGACTCGGACAGACAAACACGGACGAATTCGGGCAGGCAAAACACGGACGTACTGGGACAGACAAACACGGACGAGCTCGGACAGACACAGACAGAGAAAACACGGACACACACGGTCATAAACACACGAACACACGTTCAGTTAATCTTTGTGCCTTACGGGACAAATCAAAAATAGAGGGAAATGTAAAGGAAATTACTCATTTTAAGGAAGATGGAAAAAATTTGATTTGGGACTTCATTTCATAAAGAACCGATTTTTCTTGTACCTACAGGGCGAAGGGAGAGAGTAGTCCCGATTGTCATCTGAAAAAATGCCAGTTAATAGGGTGTATGACTCAAAGACTTGGACTTCTTCATGGAAAATAGACCTGAATGGACCTACCAAAGTATATGAACCACAAAAGATAAAATAAGAATAGACGGGGTAAAATAAGAATAGAAAATAAGAAGATTTTCTAATTTAAAAAAAATTAAAAATTACATTATCAGTAATTTATTTTTAATTAATAATTTTAATTAAGTAATTTAATTTTAATTCCTAAGATAAAAAAATTATTATTTATTATTTTCTAACACTAAAATTTATAATTTATGTAGTAAATATTAAATAATATTTATTTATTCTTACTAATGTTTTTAATGCTTATTTATTTGATTAGTAAGTTATTTACGCTTAAATATATCTGTTTGTGTATGATAGAAGGAAATATAACGATAAATTTTAAAAACCAAGTTTATAAAAAATGAAATAATTTGAATAATCACTCTTTTTGAACAATAAATTAACATAAAAAATTGTTATTAATAAAATTTTAATTATTTTTTAAACTTTTGTCGATGTTATTTATCCACGTTCGTCATAAAAAAAATTTTTTTGAAGCTTAAAAAATCAAAAATTCATTCCAACAAAACAAAATTTTATGTATTTAAACAAGCTTGATATTTAAGATTTTAAAACATTTTTATTTCCTCAAGTTTAATCCTACCCGATATTAATTAAAATAAAATAATGCGTGGATTATTTTCTTTGTGTTTGTGTATCTTTTTAATTAACCAACTGTTGTTTGAGACAGGTTTTTCTAAATTTAAAATTAATTTTAAATTTAAATTAAGTCTAAAAATTATAGCAAAAAATAGTTTTATTAATTAATTAAAAAATTGAGGACATTACAAAGACATGAATATTTTCAGACAGTTCAGCTGAGTCACGTCTCAACTGAGTCCTGGCCTATAGCTCAAGTACGGGTTGATAATTTACGGTTGATAACTACATAATACGGTTGATAACTACAATATAACAAAAAAATCAAAATTTTCGATCGATTTGTTAAAAAGTTATGATCTAAAAACTAACTTTTTCAAAAAAATCTGATTTTTCGGCACTTTATAGATTATAACTTTTTAACAGTCGGTCAGGAATTTTGATCGTTTGGTATATTGTAGCCTATTTAATGACCTAACGAAAGGTATCATGATCAAAAAAGATTGACCATCCCTTCAAAAGTTATAGCGTCCGGGACTCAGTTGAGTCGGGACTCAACTGAGGGGTACCGGAATATTTTTATTTAACATTTTTAGTCATAAATTTGATTTTAATTTAAAAAGGTTTTTAATATTGCCATTTTTTCTAAATTTATATTTAATCAAAAATTAAAATAAAATTATTTTACCGACATTAATTAAAAAAAGCAAGCAATTTATACTTCGCCTTAATGACCTCTACTTTTAAAATATTATTATTAATTTTTCAAATTTAATTTTCATAGAGACTTAAAATTACTACAACACTACATTCTAATTGCTATACTTAAAAAAATTTTTTTTAATTTTTAGCTGCTGCTGCCAGATGTCCCGGTGGTTATAACACAGGGAAAGGTTTGATAATTTTACTAAACCATTTAAAAAAATTAAATTGATAATTTTAATCTAAAAAAATTTTGATCAATTTTTGATTTCAGCCTGTAGAGGACTTGGTGGTAACAATCCGCCAGAGTGTAGAGACTATATTGGACCTGACAGAGTTGGTGGGAGATTTGTAAAATACACAAGATGTAAACATATTATTGTGAGTGGGAGAGGCTCTTCTTGGTGTTGTCCTCCTCCTTAATAATATTTGGGCAGATATCAAAAGTCTAACAAAATGATAATTTGAATTAAAAGAGAAATTTAAAAAAAGAAGAAAAATTCAAAGCAAAATAGAATTTAAAAAAATTTTTAAAAATTTTTAAATTTTTTTAACAAATAAATAATAAAAATGTGTAATAGAGAATATCAATGTTTTCAATAAAAAATAGAAAGTGCCCTTTAAAACTGGATATATACTATATGTATATACAGTGTGTTAAGAAATAATAAGACACCCTAATTTTTTTCTATTTCATTATGCTCCAACAGTCGGATTTTATTCAAATTCTCAAATTCTTTTACTCTTCTGTGTAAACAAATAAACAGTTCAACCCTTGTATCATTCTGAAAATCCAAAAAATTTAATGTTAAACCATAAATAAATGTAAATAAACACATTGATCCTTTTAAGCACACGTTCAACTCTTCTATGAAAACGTTTTTCCCTTGAATTTCGATATTCCCAAAAATAAATAACAACTTAGTAAATTGGAATTACCTATTTTATCGATTAATTCCCCACCCTCGAATAATTCCCAACTTTCAATTAATTCCACATGCCAGGGATAATTTGAAATAATAATTCCCCACCCTCGAATACCCTAATACACGTTCAAATTTTAAAACTCGAATAATTCCCCACCCTATAATTCCCCATGCCACGGATGGGTAAAGAAATAATTCCTCAGTGGAATTAATCAAGTAAATACGGTATTATTATTCGAAAACATCAACCCTAACCCTAATTATTCGAAAACATCAACCCTAATAAAATTGACAGAATAGTATGATAAAGTTATAAGAAACGCTTAAAATTAACTATCCTTTCATATTTGAAAAAATTCAATCATAAAAAGGGGGGGGGATAACTACTACTTGAATAAAATTTAAAATTCAATCATAAAAAGGGGGGGGGGGGATAACTACTACTTGAATAAAATTTAAAAATTGTTTAGAAAATTGTTAAAATTTAAAAACTACTACTTGAATAAAATTTAAAAATTGTTTAGGGTTGGTGTAAATACTACTTGGAAATATATTTTGAAAACGACCTGGGGGGATAACTACTACTTGAATAAAATTTAAAAATTGTTTAGAAAATTGTTAAAATTTAAAAATTGTTTTTTTAAATTTTATACAAGTAGTAGTTATCCCCCCCCAGGTCGTTTTCAAAATATATTTCCAAGTAGTATTTACACCAACCCTAAACAATTTTTAAATTTTATTCAAGTAGTAGTTATCCCCCCAGGTCGTTTTCAAAATATATTTCCAAGTAGTATTTACACCAACCCTAAACAATTTTTAAATTTTATTCAAGTAGTAGTTATCCCCCAGGTCGTTTTCAAAATATATTTCCAAGTAGTTTTTGAACAATAAATTAACATAAAAAATTGTTATTAATAAAATTTTAATTATTTTTTAAACTTTTGTCGATGTTATTTATCCACGTTCGTCATAAAAAAATTTTTTTGAAGCTTAAAAAATCAAAAATTCATTCCAACAAAACAAAATTTTATGTATTTAAACAAGCTTGATATTTAAGATTTTAAAACATTTTTATTTCCTCAAGTTTAATCCTACCCGATATTAATTAAAATAAAATAATGCGTGGATTATTTTCTTTGTGTTTGTGTATCTTTTTAATTAACCAACTGTTGTTTGAGACAGGTTTTTCTAAATTTAAAATTAATTTTAAATTTAAATTAAGTCTAAAAATTATAGCAAAAAATAGTTTTATTAATTAATTAAAAAATTGAGGACATTACAAAGACATGAATATTTTCAGACAGTTCAGCTGAGTCACGTCTCAACTGAGTCCTGGCCTATAGCTCAAGTACGGGTTGATAATTTACGGTTGATAACTACATAATACGGTTGATAACTACAATATAACAAAAAAATCAAAATTTTCGATCGATTTGTTAAAAAGTTATGATCTAAAAACTAACTTTTTCAAAAAAATCTGATTTTTCGGCACTTTATAGATTATAACTTTTTAACAGTCGGTCAGGAATTTTGATCGTTTGGTATATTGTAGCCTATTTAATGACCTAACGAAAGGTATCATGATCAAAAAAGATTGACCATCCCTTCAAAAGTTATAGCGTCCGGGACTCAGTTGAGTCGGGACTCAACTGAGGGGTACCGGAATATTTTTATTTAACATTTTTAGTCATAAATTTGATTTT
>JARQAC010000016.1:852500-872500 GCA_036172945.1 Meloidogyne incognita
CCGACTTTGGGCTGCGATCCCAAACAACCCGACTCTAAAGCACGCAAATATCGATCAATTATCTCAATGTACAGGACTTGCACCTTCTGTGGAACCCCTGTCAAGAGGACTTGTTTGAGATAAAAGATCAAAGATTACGGCTTATACGCTACACCTCATAATGCCTGAGGCAAAATGATTTAGCGATGGACATTTCCCTGTTCACTCGCCGTTACTGGGGGAATCCTGTTTAGTTTCTTTTCCTCCGCTTACTGATATGCTTAAGTTCAGCGGGTGCTCTCGACTGAGTTCAGGTCAAAATTGTTTGATTTTTGTAGTTAGATTCATACAATTAGGATAAACAACAATCCTCTTAAAATATAAAGCATCAATAGCAATATAGAAATAAAAGCTCTCGCTTTAAAAGAAAATGACCCTGAACCAGACGTAGCAAAGAGTTTGACCCCAATGCGGCAATATGCGTTCAAAACTTTTGTGCTCAAGGTTTCTGCAGTTCGCACAAATTATCGCAGTTTGCTGCGTTCTTCATCGATCCACGAGCCGAGTGATCCACCGATAAAGCTAGAAATTTTGTTTTTTTTATAAAATATAGAGAAAAAAGATTGCTGGCGTCCTCACTTAAGAGGCTCATTAAGTCTTAAACTCGGTAATTAGAGTCCTAACATGTCACCACATATACAGCCACGGACGTTCACAACTGTATCAGCAACACAGACACCAGCGACAGCCGTTTCACAGCGATTATTTCATTGCGAATTCAAATTTGAACATCACATAAAGTAATGATCCAGCAGCAGGTTCACCTACAGCTACCTTGTTACGACTTTTGCCCGGTTCAAGCCACTGCGATTAAATTGGTTTCCATCAAAGTAATTTAGAAAAATTAAATCAACGGTCCCCAAATTTCTCGAAATGGCTCAGTCCCGGGCAGCGACGGGCGGTGTGTACAAAGGGCAGGGACGTAATCAACGCGAGCTGATGACTCGCACTTACTTGGAATTCCTCGTTCACGGAAAATAATTGCAATTTCCGATCCCAATCACGGCAAATTTTTAATGGTTTACCCGTCCCCTTCGGGGTAGGACAAGCACGTTGATTTTGCCAGTGTAGCGCGCGTGCAGCCCCGGACATCTAAGGGCATCACAGACCTGTTATTGCTCAATTTCTTTCGGCTGAACACCGCAAATCCCTCTAAGAAGCTGTATAACTAAGAGTATGTACCAGCTATTTAGTAGGTTAGAGTCTCGCTCGTTATCGGAATAAACCAGACAAATCACTCCACGAACTAAGAACGGCCATGCACCACCATCCACTGAATCATGAAAAAGCTATCAATCTGTCAATCCTCACAGTGTCCGGGCCGGGTGAGTTTCCCCGTGTTGAGTCAAATTAAGCCGCAGGCTCCACTCCTGGTGGTGCCCTTCCGTCAATTCCTTTAAGTTTCAGCTTTGCAACCATACTTCCCCCGGAACCGGAAGACTTTCGTTTCCGGGAAGCTCCCCACCAAGGCAATATAATTTCCATCGGCGGATCGCTAGTTGGCATCGTTTACGGTCAGAACTAGGGCGGTATCTGATCGCCTTCGAACCTCTGACTTTCGTTCTTGATTAATGAAGACATTCTTGGCAAATGCTTTCGCTGTAGTTTGTCTGGCCACGGTCCAAGAATTTCACCTCTCACGGGGCCATACAAATGCCCCCGTTTGTCTCTGTTAACCATTATCTCAGTCCGTAAAACCAATAAAACTGAACCGAAATCGTTTTCTATTATTCCATGCACGATCATTCAAGCGAAAACGCCTGTTTGAAGCACTCTGATTTGTTCAAAGTAAACTTGCAATGCCTGTTAAGAATCCTGTTAAGGACTCAAAACCGAACATTACGATAAATCGATAACACCCAGAAACACCCAGAGGGTTCCAGGGTACCGATACGAATCCAACTACGAGCTTTTTAACCGCAGCAATAATTCTATGTATTAGCAGAGCTGGAATTACCGCGGCTGCTGGCACCAGACTTGCCCTCTGCTTGATACTCGTTAAAGGGTTTAAATTGTACCCATTCCGATGACCGGCCTCAAAGAGAACGATCTCGTTATTTCTCGTCACTACCTCCTCGAGCCGAGAGTGGGTAATTTGCGCGCCTGCTGTCATCCTTAGACGTAGTGGCCATTTCTCAGGCCCCTTCTCCGGAGTCGAACCCTGATCCTCCGTTATCCGTCACCACCACGGGAGTCGATTATGCTCCCGTCAAGTTGATAAAGTGGACGCTTGAAAGACACGCCGCCGGCACAAGGCCATGCGGTCAGCTTAGTTATTCTGAGTCAACAAGAAGCAGCCGAAGCCGCGTGGTTTTGTTCTAATAAATGCGCTTTTCCGAGAGGACAAAGCTTTGGTGCATGTATTAGCTCTAGCTTTTCCACAGTTATCCATTTAGATAATCAAGATCAAGTAAATCATGGCCATTGTAATGAGCCGTTCGCGGTTTCTCGTTAAAACGATTAAACTTATACATGCATGGCTTAATCTTTGAAATGAACACATCAGTTCAGGCAGGATCAACCAGATATCTCGTAATTCGGGTAAGATTCACTACCGAATTCTGAGGATATCAAATCTTACCCAAAAGCAATAGCTGGACGATAAAATAATCGAGCATAGTCGGCGCCAGAACGACCACGAGGCGAGACAGAGTTGGTCTCACAACCAATCTCGGGTCATTTGCTGGCTTTACGAAACACTCTAAGAGTGTCCCGAACCGACCGATTGCTCATCTTGCCAATTCCGCAATGGAATGGCACAAAATTAACATCCTTCGACGAGGACGCTTCGTCTCAACACAAAATCTCAACTTTTCACTTCACCAATTCAGCCTGGAGGCTACATTTAGTATCAAATTTTTTTCTCTTTCATCGAGATTAGAGCGAATTTCTTATTTTCAGCAGAGAATTTCAATTCTCGATGCTTATATAGGTGGCCTTCGTGAAATACACAAAAGATGATCGGCGAGATTAACATCCTTCGACGAGGACACTCAAATAATAAAAACAACCTTGCTCTTTTAAATGATCATAAATCGATTTAAAACGGTTAGAAATCAAAGTAGCACATTTGAGTCTTCAGATTGTACCATAAACATGTTGATTGGATGCGAAGAATTTACATAAAAGGGCACCAAGAAACCGGAAGGACTTGAGATCTGCTAAGTCGAGAATTATTTATTTCATATACATTTTTCCTTTCCATTTCCACAGCAAACAACCACTTTATTTTACAATTCGCAAGCACACAGCCACTTTTTTAATTTTACTCAACAGACAACCACTTTTCTAATATAATATGAGTCGAGGCGAAAAGAGAAATGGACAAAATGCAACCCCAAGCTATGCGCCACCAAGAGAAAAATAAATGGAAAGAGAATTAAGCAGAAAGAAAACAAAAAGTGGTCGTAGAATTAGTAAAAGTGGTTGTTTTTTAGTAGTTATTTAATATTAGTAGTAGTAGTAGTTAATTTTTATATATATATATAAAAAACCCCAACTTGCCCCTATTTTTGGGGGTAAAATCCCTTTCAAAAATTCCGCCGGCCGAAGGCCGGCGGCTGGAATTTTTTGAAGGGTACATTTGTCCTGCAACTTTTTACGCTCTATTCAGGAAAACTATAACCTCGGCACTGAAACGTCGTTTTCGCACTGAAACGGCCAAGGGTGGTTTTTCAAATGGAAATAACTCGGGAGGCAAAAGTTGGATCAAAAAGTGTCTGCTGAGAGGCGATTAAGTTGGGAAAGGTACTATATCGTAGGAAAAATTTCGAGATCTCTGGGTGGACGGTTGAGTGCGATGTGCCGTCGCGAAAATTGTGCACCTCGTCCAAAAATGACACATGGTGTCCGACGAAATTCACCGACAATTTATGATTTATATGCCAATCGATAGAGCTCCATGAGTAGGTTCTGGGAAAATTTGGTTCAATTTTTTCTGACCATTTTGGGCAGAGTTACAGAATGTCAAAGGTCCAGATTGTCCAAAACCTCTAACGTGAAAGGTGGCTCCCATTGAGTGTAATTATAAAATTGCTTAAGATTGGGCAAATGGTTTCAACTCTTTTTTGGTATGTTAGGGCACTAAATATACTACACTTTTGTTGGGGGACACTTGAGTCTGGGATTTTTTCTTGACATAGTTATGGGCACCAAAGTGACCTCTCCAAAACCGACTTTTTAACGCGTGAATTGAAACTCGATTTGAGTATCCTATCTTATAGAGCGTCCTTTGAAACCTCTAAAAATATATACTTTGTTGGGGGTACACTTGAGTCTCAGAAAGATATAAGGCAAAAAGTGGCATTTTTGGTGCCAAAAGTGGTCGGTTTTTTGAGTATAACTTTTTTTAAAAAATTTTTAAAAATAAACGGACTTTAGATTCGTGTTCAGCACCTATTGGAGTACCATAAAACATATTTTTCTCGAGGTCGAATTTTTGACCCATTTTTGAAGGGGTACACCTTTTGAAATTTTTTGGTGAAATTTAAATCGAGCATAACTTTGTAAGTTTTTGTCATAACCAAATGAATTAAAGGTTATAAAATAGAGCAAAAAATTACAAATTTTTTGAGCTATATAAGTTTTTGAAAAATTTCACCCGAGGCCTGGTAGGGTCGATTTTTTGAAAATTCAAATTTTTTCGGTTTTTTGAAATTTTCTGGGGTATATCGAGGCTGAGGGTGGTTAAATATATTTTTATAAAATAGAACAGAATTTTTACTATATATTAAGCTTTTAAAATGTTTCAAAAGGGTCACTTTTTGGGGAGTTATGAATTTTCGAAAAAATACGTTAATTTTTCGGTCGAAATTTTCGGCCAAAAAAATTTTTTTCCAAAAATGGGTATAGATGGGCCAAATGTTATATCAATCGAAAGCTCTCTTCGAGCTGAGCCTGAAAATATTTTTTTTAAAATTTTCTGACCATTTTGTACAAAGTTACAAAAGGTCGAAATTTCGCGAGTGGGTGTTTGGGGGCCGAAGGACCCCAAACGACGGGCCGGAGGCCCGCCGTGCGAGGGCCGAAGGCCCGAGCTTAAGATCCATCCCAAATCGAATCGCGAGGGCCGAAGGGCCGAGCTTACGATCCATCCATAAATGGATCGCGAGGCCGAAGGCCCGAGCTTAAGATCCGTCCCAAAACGAATCGCGAGGGCCGAAGGCCCGAGCTTACGATCCATCCATAAATGGATCGCGAGGGCCGAAGGCCCGAGCTTGCGATCCATCCCAAAATGGATCGCGAGGGCCGAAGGCCCGAGCTTAAGATCCATCCCAAAATGGGTCGCGAGGGCCGAAGGCCCGAGCTTGATATCCATCCATAAATGGATTGCGAGGGCCGAAGGCCCGAGCTTGCGATCCATCCCAAAATGGATCGCGAGGGCCGAAGGCCCGAGCTTAAGATCCATCCATAAATGGATCGCGAGGGCCGAAGGCCCGAGCTTAAGATCCATCCCAAATTGGGTCGCGAGGGCCGAAGGCCCGAGCTTAATATCCATCCATAAATGGATCGCGAGGGCCGAAGGCCCGAAGCAATGAAAAGTCAGGGCTAAACTTTGGCGGCGAGGGCCGAAGGCCCGAAGCAATGAAAAGGCAGAGCTAAACTTTATCGGCGAGGGCCGAAGGTCCGGAGCAATGAAAAGGCAGGTACTCGTAATTCGGGTAAGATTCACTACCGAATTCTGAGGATATCAAATCTTACCCAAAAAAGCAATAGCTGGACGATAAAATAATCGAGCATAGTCGGCGCCAGAACGACCACGAGGCGAGACAGAGTTGGTCTCACAACCAATCTCTCTCAAAATCCATCCATAAATGGATTGATTCAGATTGTACCATAAACATGTTGATTGGATGCGAAGAATTTACATAAAAGGGCACCAAGAAACCGGAAGGACTTGAGATCTGCTAAGTCGAGAATTATTTATTTCATATACATTTTTCCTTTCCATTTCCACAGCAAACAACCACTTTATTTTACAATTCGCAAGCACACAGCCACTTTTTTAATTTTACTCAACAGACAACCACTTTTCTAATATAATATGAGTCGAGGCGAAAAGAGAAATGGACAAAATGCAACCCCAAGCTATGCGCCACCAAGAGAAAAATAAATGGAAAGAGAATTAAGCAGAAAGAAAACAAAAAGTGGTCGTAGAATTAGTAAAAGTGGTTGTTTTTATAGTAGTTATTTAATATTAGTAGTAGTAGTAGTTAATTTTTTAATACTTATATAAAAAACCCCAACTTGTCCCTATTTTTGGGGGGAAAATCCCTTTCAAAAATTCCGCCGGCCGAAGGCCGGCGGTTGGAATTTTTTGAAGGGTACATTTGTCCTGCAACTTTTTACGCTCTATTCAGGAAAACTATAACCTCGGCACTGAAACGTCGTTTTCGCACTGAAACGGCCAAGGGTGGTTTTTCAAATGGAAATAACTCGGGAGGCAAAAGTTGGATCAAAAAGTGTCTGCTGGGAGGCGATTAAGTTGGGAAAGGTACTATATCGTAGGAAAAATTTCGGGACCATTGGGTGGACGTTTGAGTGCGATGTGCCGTCGCGAAAATTGTACACCTCGTCCAAAAATGACACATGGTGTCCGACGAAACTCACCGACAATTTATGATTTATATGCCAATCGATAGAGCTCCATGAGTAGGTTCTGGGAAAATTTGGTTCAATTTTTTCTGACCATTTTGGGCAGAGTTACAGAATGTCAAAGGTCCAGATTGTCCAAAACCCCTAACGTGAAAGGTGGCTCCCATTGAGTGTAATTATAAAATTGCTTAAGATTGGGCAAATGGTTTCAACTCTTTTTTGGTATGTTAGGGCACTAAATATACTACACTTTTGTTGGGGGACACTTGAGTCTGGGATTTTTTCTTGACATAGTTATGGGCACCAAAGTGACCTCTCCAAAACCGACTTTTTAACGCGTGAATTGAAACTCGATTTGAGTATCCTATCTTATAGAGCGTCCTTTGAAACCTCTAAAAATCAATAGCTGGACGATAAAATAATCGAGCATAGTCGGCGCCAGAACGACCACGAGGCGAGACAGAGTTGGTCTCACAACCAATCTCGGGTCATTTGCTGGCTTTACGAAACACTCTAAGAGTGTCCCGAACCGACCGATTGCTCATCTTGCCAATTCCGCAATGGAATGGCACAAAATTAACATCCTTCGACGAGGACGCTTCGTCTCAACACAAAATCTCAACTTTTCACTTCACCAATTCAGCCTGGAGGCTACATTTAGTATCAAATTTTTTTCTCTTTCATCGAGATTAGAGCGAATTTCTTATTTTCAGCAGAGAATTTCAATTCTCGATGCTTATATAGGTGGCCTTCGTGAAATACACAAAAGATGATCGGCCCGAGATTAACATCCTTCGACGAGGACACTCAAATAATAAAAACAACCTTGCTCTTTTAAATGATCATAAATCGATTTAAAACGGTTAGAAATCAAAGTAGCACATTTGAGTCTTCAGATTGTACCATAAACATGTTGATTGGATGCGAAGAATTTACATAAAAGGGCACCAAGAAACCGGAAGGACTTGAGATCTGCTAAGTCGAGAATTATTTATTTCATATACATTTTTCCTTTCCATTTCCACAGCAAACAACCACTTTATTTTACAATTCGCAAGCACACAGCCACTTTTTTAATTTTACTCAACAGACAACCACTTTTCTAATATAATATGAGTCGAGGCGAAAAGAGAAATGGACAAAATGCAACCCCAAGCTATGCGCCACCAAGAGAAAAATAAATGGAAAGAGAATTAAGCAGAAAGAAAACAAAAAGTGGTCGTAGAATTAGTAAAAGTGGTTGTTTTTATAGTAGTTATTTAATATTAGTAGTAGTAGTAGTTAATTTTTGTTAAAAATGAGCATGACCCCTTCGCACAAATTTTTCAAAAATTTGGACATGACCCCTTCGCATAGTAATTTTAAATTTGAATTTTTGGATATGTTATAATGATTATGATATTCTTATTAACAGACTCCAACTTTACTTCGGGTTTGACAAACTTCGGGTTTGACAAAAAAATCCCACTATTGGTAAATCCCACTATATTGGTAGAAATCCCACTATATAGGTTTTAATTTTATTCAAGTAGTAGTTATCCCCCCTGGTCGTTTTCAAAATATATTTCCAAGTAGTATTTACACCAACCCTAAACAATTTTTAAATTTTATTCAAGTAGTAGTTATCCCCCCTGGTCGTTTTCAAAATATATTTCCAAGTAGTATTTACACCAACCCTAAACAATTTTTAAATTTTATTCAAGTAGTAGTTATCACCCAGGTCGTTTTCAAAATATATTTCCAAGTAGTATTTACACCAACCCTAAACAATTTTTAAATTTTATTCAAGTAGTAGTTATCCCCCCAGGTCGTTTTCAAAATATATTTCCAAGTAGTATTTACACCAACCCTAAACAATTTTTAAATTTTATTCAAGTAGTAGTTATCACCCCAGGTCGTTTTCAAAATATATTTCCAAGTAGTATTTACACCAACTCTAAACAATTTTTAAATTTTATTCAAGTAGTAGTTATCCCCCCAGGTCGTTTTCAAAATATATTTCCAAGTAGTATTTACACCAACCCTAAACAATTTTTAAATTTTATTCAAGTAGTAGTTATCCCCCCAGGTCGTTTTCAAAATATATTTCCAAGTAGTATTTACACCAACCCTAAACAATTTTTAAATTTTATATAAGTAGTAGTTATCCCCCCAGGTCGTTTTCAAAATATATTTCCAAGTAGTATTTACACCAACCCTAAACAATTTTTAAATTTTATTCAAGTAGTAGTTATCACCCCAGGTCGTTTTCAAAATATATTTCCAAGTAGTATTTACACCAACTCTAAACAATTTTTAAATTTTATTCAAGTAGTAGTTATCCCCCCAGGTCGTTTTCAAAATATATTTCCAAGTAGTATTTACACCAACCCTAAACAATTTTTAAATTTTATTCAAGTAGTAGTTATCCCCCCAGGTCGTTTTCAAAATATATTTCCAAGTAGTATTTACACCAACCCTAAACAATTTTTAAATTTTATTCAAGTAGTAGTTATCACCCCAGGTCGTTTTCAAAATATATTTCCAAGTAGTATTTACACCAACTCTAAACAATTTTTAAATTTTATTCAAGTAGTAGTTATCCCCCCAGGTCGTTTTCAAAATATATTTCCAAGTAGTATTTACACCAACCCTAAACAATTTTTAAATTTTATTCAAGTAGTAGTTATCCCCCCAGGTCGTTTTCAAAATATATTTCCAAGTAGTATTTACACCAACCCTAAACAATTTTTAAATTTTATTCAAGTAGTAGTTATCCCCCCAGGTCGTTTTCAAAATATATTTCCAAGTAGTATTTACACCAACCCTAAACAATTTTTAAATTTTATTCAAGTAGTAGTTATCACCCCAGGTCGTTTTCAAAATATATTTCCAAGTAGTATTTACACCAACTCTAAACAATTTTTAAATTTTATTCAAGTAGTAGTTATCCCCCCAGGTCGTTTTCAAAATATATTTCCAAGTAGTATTTACACCAACCCTAAACAATTTTTAAATTTTATTCAAGTAGTAGTTATCACCCCAGGTCGTTTTCAAAATATATTTCCAAGTAGTATTTACACCAACCCTAAACAATTTTTAAATTTTATTCAAGTAGTAGTTATCACCCCAGGTCGTTTTCAAAATATATTTCCAAGTAGTATTTACACCAACTCTAAACAATTTTTAAATTTTATTCAAGTAGTAGTTATCCCCCCAGGTCGTTTTCAAAATATATTTCCAAGTAGTATTTACACCAACCCTAAACAATTTTTAAATTTTATTCAAATAGTAGTTTTCACCCCAGGATCTTTTCAAAATATATTTCCAAGTAGTATTTACACCAACCCTAAACAATTTTTAAATTTTATTCAAGTAGTAGTTATCCCCCAGGTCGTTTTCAAAATATATTTCCAAGTAGTTTTTGAACAATAAATTAACATAAAAAATTGTTATTAATAAAATTTTAATTATTTTTTAAACTTTTGTCGATGTTATTTATCCACGTTCGTCATAAAAAAATTTTTTTTGAAGCTTAAAAAATCAAAAATTCATTCCAACAAAACAAAATTTTATGTATTTAAACAAGCTTGATATTTAAGATTTTAAAACATTTTTATTTCCTCAAGTTTAATCCTACCCGATATTAATTAAAATAAAATAATGCGTGGATTATTTTCTTTGTGTTTGTGTATCTTTTTAATTAACCAACTGTTGTTTGAGACAGGTTTTTCTAAATTTAAAATTAATTTTAAATTTAAATTAAGTCTAAAAATTATAGCAAAAAATAGTTTTATTAATTAATTAAAAAATTGAGGACATTACAAAGACATGAATATTTTCAGACAGTTCAGCTGAGTCACGTCTCAACTGAGTCCTGGCCTATAGCTCAAGTACGGGTTGATAATTTACGGTTGATAACTACATAATACGGTTGATAACTACAATATAACAAAAAAATCAAAATTTTCGATCGATTTGTTAAAAAGTTATGATCTAAAAACTAACTTTTTCAAAAAAATCTGATTTTTCGGCACTTTATAGATTATAACTTTTTAACAGTCGGTCAGGAATTTTGATCGTTTGGTATATTGTAGCCTATTTAATGACCTAACGAAAGGTATCATGATCAAAAAAGATTGACCATCCCTTCAAAAGTTATAGCGTCCGGGACTCAGTTGAGTCGGGACTCAACTGAGGGGTACCGGAATATTTTTATTTAACATTTTTAGTCATAAATTTGATTTTAATTTAAAAAGGTTTTTAATATTGCCATTTTTTCTAAATTTATATTTAATCAAAAATTAAAATAAAATTATTTTACCGACATTAATTAAAAAAAGCAAGCAATTTATACTTCGCCTTAATGACCTCTACTTTTAAAATATTATTATTAATTTTTCAAATTTAATTTTCATAGAGACTTAAAATTACTACAACACTACATTCTAATTGTTATACTTAACAAAATTTTTTTTTAATTTTTAGCTGCTGCTGCCAGATGTCCCGGTGGTTATAACACAGGGAAAGGTTTGATAATTTTACTAAACCATTTAAAAAAATTAAATTGATAATTTTAATTCTAAAAAAATTTTGATCAATTTTTGATTTCAGCCTGTAGAGGACTTGGTGGTAACAATCCGCCAGAGTGTAGAGACTATATTGGACCTGACAGAGTTGGTGGGAGATTTGTAAAATACACAAGATGTAAACATATTATTGTGAGTGGGAGAGGCTCTTCTTGGTGTTGTCCTCCTCCTTAATAATATTTGGGCAGATATCAAAAGTCTAACAAAATGATAATTTGAATTAAAAGAGAAATTTAAAAAAAGAAGAAAAATTCAAAGCAAAATAGAATTTAAAAAATTTTTAAAAATTTTTAAATTTTTTTAACAAATAAATAATAAAAATGTGTAATAGAGAATATCAATGTTTTCAATAAAAAATAGAAAGTGCCCTTTAAAACTGGATATATACTATATGTATATACAGTGTGTTAAGAAATAATAAGACACCCTAATTTTTTTCTATTTCATTATGCTCCAACAGTCGGATTTTATTCAAATTCTCAAATTCTTTTACTCTTCTGTGTAAACAAATAAACAGTTCAACCCTTGTATCATTCTGAAAATCCAAAAAATTTAATGTTAAACCATAAATAAATGTAAATAAACACATTGATCCTTTTAAGCACACGTTCAACTCTTCTATGAAAACGTTTTTCCCTTGAATTTCGATATTCCCAAAAATAAATAACAACTTAGTAAATTGGAATTACCTATTTTATCGATTAATTCCCCACCCTCGAATAATTCCCAACTTTCAATTAATTCCACATGCCAGGGATAATTTGAAATAATAATTCCCCACCCTCGAATACCCTAATACACGTTCAAATTTTAAAACTCGAATAATTCCCCACCCTATAATTCCCCATGCCACGGATGGGTAAAGAAATAATTCCTCAGTGGAATTAATCAAGTAAATACGGTATTTTAGATTATTCGAAAACATCAACCCTAATAAAATTGACAGAATAGTACGATAAAGTTATAAGAAACGCTTAAAATTAACTATCCTTTCATATTTGAAAAAATTCAATCATAAAAAGGGGGGCCATTCTATTAGAGAGGGCCATTCAAATAGGCCATTCTATTTTTCGATCATCAAAGGGGCCATTCTATTAGAGACGGCCATTCAAATTGAGACGGCCATTCTAATAGAGAATTTACGGTAGTTAGTAGTAACATTTGTAGTAATATTAAACCTGGGGATTTCAATGTGGAAATGGCTGGAAATTCAGCTGGTGAAATCTGGTTTTGGGCGCTGGTTATTATCGGTGCTTGGGCTTGGGGGTATATTGGGCCGATAGTAAAAAATAAACAGGTCTATAGTATATAAAAAAGACAAATCATCCGATCAAGGGCTAAGTCTCAACAGATCGCAGCGAAGAGCTGCTCTACTGGATACAACCCCTGACCAGTATTCAAGTCGTATACAAGTGATTTTGCGCCCCGACGTTACACCTGCACGAGGAGTGCTAAGCTTTTAGCAACCAACTACCAATTATAGTAGAAAGAAAATGCCAGATACTGGGGCTTGTACTACCACAAAAGTGGCATACATTTTGCCTTCCGACACCGGAGAGCGATATATATTGCTATCATGACTGGGCGGGATTCTGACTTAGAGGCGTTCAGTCATAATCCCTCAGATGGTAGCTTCGCGCCATTGGCCTATCGACCAAGCACATGAACCAAATGTCTGAACCTGCGGTTCCTCTCGTACTAAGCAGGATTACCATCATAGCAACAAGTATTTAGTAGGGTAAAACTAACCTGTCTCACGACGGTCTAAACCCAGCTCACGTTCCCTATTGGTGGGTGAACAATCCAACGCTTGGCGAATTCTGCTTCGCAATGATAGGAAGAGCCGACATCGAAGGATCAAAAAGCGACGTCGCTATGGACGCTTGGCCGCCACAAGCCAGTTATCCCTGTGGTAACTTTTCTGACACCTCTTGCTGTAAACTTTACAAACTCAAAAGGATCGATAAGCCACGCTTTCGCGGTCTGTATTCGTACTGAAAATCAAGATCAAGTAAGCATTTGCCTTTTTGCTCAACGAGAGGTTTCCGTCCTCTCTGAGCTCGCCTTAGGACACCTGCGTTACAATTTGACAGATGTACCGCCCCAGTCAAACTCCCCGCCTGACAATGTCATCGGCGCGAGTCAACCAACCACCGAGTGGCTAGTCTTAAAACAAAAATGAAGGTCCGTAGACACAACTCCCGTTTTACCGATTAAGTAAGGAATCGATGAAAGTAGTGGTATTTCACTGTTGTCTTGCGACTCCCACTTATGCTACACCTCTCATGATTCTTCACAAAGTCAGACTAGAGTCAAGCTCAACAGGGTCTTCTTTCCCCGCTAAATTTGCCAAGCCCGTTCCCTTGGCTGTGGTTTCGCTAGATAGTAGATAGGGACAGTGGGAATCTCGTTGATCCATTCGTGCGCGTCGGTAGTTAGCCGACGAGGCATTTGGCTACCTTAAGAGAGTCATAGTTACTCCCGCCGTTTACCCGCGCTTAATCAAGTTTCCTTGGCTTAACATTCAGAGCACTGGGCAGAAATCAGACACGGTCAACGTCCTGCAAGGACCATCCGTCTCCTCTGTTTTAATTAGACAGTCGGATTCCCGGAGTTCGTGCCAGTTCTAAACTGGTTGTTCAGCGCCAATCGAAGTACTATATCTTGCGAAATAGCACGCAGCTGAAGCGCTCCACAAGCAGTCCTCACTACTAGTCCACAAGCGCCGCCCCGAAAGGAAGCGCAAGCAGCCACGAGCAAAGTCCACCTGTTTCACACAACAGCCCGATTGACCCAACCTTTAGAGCCAATTCTTTTCCCGAAGTTACGAATCTAATTTGCCGACTTCCCTTACCTACATTATTCTATCGACTAGAGGCTGTTCACCTTGGAGACCTGCTGCGGATATGGGTACGATCAGGCAGGAGATTTTAAATTGCCTCCCTCGCATTTTCACGGCTCATCTGGACGATAAAATAATCGAGCATAGTCGGCGCCAGAACGACCACGAGGCGAGACAGAGTTGGTCTCACAACCAATCTCGGGTCATTTGCTGGCTTTACGAAACACTCTAAGAGTGTCCCGAACCGACCGATTGCTCATCTTGCCAATTCCGCAATGGAATGGCACAAAATTAACATCCTTCGACGAGGACGCTTCGTCTCAACACAAAATCTCAACTTTTCACTTCACCAATTCAGCCTGGAGGCTACATTTAGTATCAAATTTTTTTCTCTTTCATCGAGATTAGAGCGAATTTCTTATTTTCAGCAGAGAATTTCAATTCTCGATGCTTATATAGGTGGCCTTCGTGAAATACACAAAAGATGATCGGCCCGAGATTAACATCCTTCGACGAGGACACTCAAATAATAAAAACAACCTTGCTCTTTTAAATGATCATAAATCGATTTAAAACGGTTAGAAATCAAAGTAGCACATTTGAGTCTTCAGATTGTACCATAAACATGTTGATTGGAT
This sequence comes from Meloidogyne incognita, assembly GCA_036172945.1. Classification (NCBI taxonomy): domain Eukaryota; kingdom Metazoa; phylum Nematoda; class Chromadorea; order Rhabditida; family Meloidogynidae; genus Meloidogyne; species Meloidogyne incognita. The sequence goes on from JARQAC010000016.1 coordinate 867,182, forward strand.
GCGAAGAATTTACATAAAAGGGCACCAAGAAACCGGAAGGACTTGAGATCTGCTAAGTCGAGAATTATTTATTTCATATACATTTTTCCTTTCCATTTCCACAGCAAACAACCACTTTATTTTACAATTCGCAAGCACACAGCCACTTTTTTAATTTTACTCAACAGACAACCACTTTTCTAATATAATATGAGTCGAGGCGAAAAGAGAAATGGACAAAATGCAACCCCAAGCTATGCGCCACCAAGAGAAAAATAAATGGAAAGAGAATTAAGCAGAAAGAAAACAAAAAGTGGTCGTAGAATTAGTAAAAGTGGTTGTTTTTATAGTAGTTATTTAATATTAGTAGTAGTAGTAGTTAATTTTTGTTAAAAATGAGCATGACCCCTTCGCACAAATTTTTCAAAAATTTGGACATGACCCCTTCGCATAGTAATTTTAAATTTGAATTTTTGGATATGTTATAATGATTATGATATTCTTATTAACAGACTCCAACTTTACTTCGGGTTTGACAAACTTCGGGTTTGACAAAAAAATCCCACTATTGGTAAATCCCACTATATTGGTAGAAATCCCACTATATAGGTTTTAATTTTATTCAAGTAGTAGTTATCCCCCCTGGTCGTTTTCAAAATATATTTCCAAGTAGTATTTACACCAACCCTAAACAATTTTTAAATTTTATTCAAGTAGTAGTTATCCCCCCTGGTCGTTTTCAAAATATATTTCCAAGTAGTATTTACACCAACCCTAAACAATTTTTAAATTTTATTCAAGTAGTAGTTATCCCCCCAGGTCGTTTTCAAAATATATTTCCAAGTAGTATTTACACCAACCCTAAACAATTTTTAAATTTTATTCAAGTAGTAGTTATCCCCCAGGTCGTTTTCCAAATATATTTCCAAGTAGTATTTACACCAACCCTAAACAATTTTTAAATTTTATTCAAGTAGTAGTTATCACCCCAGGTCGTTTTCAAAATATATTTCCAAGTAGTATTTACACCAACTCTAAACAATTTTTAAATTTTATTCAAGTAGTAGTTATCCCCCCAGGTCGTTTTCAAAATATATTTCCAAGTAGTATTTACACCAACCCTAAACAATTTTTAAATTTTATTCAAGTAGTAGTTATCCCCCCAGGTCGTTTTCAAAATATATTTCCAAGTAGTATTTACACCAACCCTAAACAATTTTTAAATTTTATATAAGTAGTAGTTATCCCCCCAGGTCGTTTTCAAAATATATTTCCAAGTAGTATTTACACCAACCCTAAACAATTTTTAAATTTTATTCAAGTAGTAGTTATCACCCCAGGTCGTTTTCAAAATATATTTCCAAGTAGTATTTACACCAACTCTAAACAATTTTTAAATTTTATTCAAGTAGTAGTTATCCCCCAAGGTCGTTTTCAAAATATATTTCCAAGTAGTATTTACACCAACCCTAAACAATTTTTAAATTTTATTCAAGTAGTAGTTATCCCCCCAGGTCGTTTTCAAAATATATTTCCAAGTAGTATTTACACCAACCCTAAACAATTTTTAAATTTTATTCAAGTAGTAGTTATCACCCCAGGTCGTTTTCAAAATATATTTCCAAGTAGTATTTACACCAACTCTAAACAATTTTTAAATTTTATTCAAGTAGTAGTTATCCCCCCAGGTCGTTTTCAAAATATATTTCCAAGTAGTATTTACACCAACCCTAAACAATTTTTAAATTTTATTCAAGTAGTAGTTATCCCCCAGGTCGTTTTCAAAATATATTTCCAAGTAGTATTTACACCAACCCTAGACAATTTTTAAATTTTATTCAAGTAGTAGTTATCCCCCCAGGTCGTTTTCAAAATATATTTCCAAGTAGTATTTACACCAACCCTAAACAATTTTTAAATTTTATTCAAGTAGTAGTTATCACCCCAGGTCGTTTTCAAAATATATTTCCAAGTAGTATTTACACCAACTCTAAACAATTTTTAAATTTTATTCAAGTAGTAGTTATCCCCCCAGGTCGTTTTCAAAATATATTTCCAAGTAGTATTTACACCAACCCTAAACAATTTTTAAATTTTATTCAAGTAGTAGTTATCACCCCAGGTCGTTTTCAAAATATATTTCCAAGTAGTATTTACACCAACCCTAAACAATTTTTAAATTTTATTCAAGTAGTAGTTATCACCCCAGGTCGTTTTCAAAATATATTTCCAAGTAGTATTTACACCAACTCTAAACAATTTTTAAATTTTATTCAAGTAGTAGTTATCCCCCCAGGTCGTTTTCAAAATATATTTCCAAGTAGTATTTACACCAACCCTAAACAATTTTTAAATTTTATTCAAATAGTAGTTTTCACCCCAGGATCTTTTCAAAATATATTTCCAAGTAGTATTTACACCAACCCTAAACAATTTTTAAATTTTATTCAAGTAGTAGTTATCCCCCCAGGTCGTTTTCAAAATATATTTCCAAGTAGTTTTTGAACAATAAATTAACATAAAAAATTGTTATTAATAAAATTTTAATTATTTTTTAAACTTTTGTCGATGTTATTTATCCACGTTCGTCATAAAAAAAATTTTTTTTGAAGCTTAAAAAATCAAAAATTCATTCCAACAAAACAAAATTTTATGTATTTAAACAAGCTTGATATTTAAGATTTTAAAACATTTTTATTTCCTCAAGTTTAATCCTACCCGATATTAATTAAAATAAAATAATGCGTGGATTATTTTCTTTGTGTTTGTGTATCTTTTTAATTAACCAACTGTTGTTTGAGACAGGTTTTTCTAAATTTAAAATTAATTTTAAATTTAAATTAAGTCTAAAAATTATAGCAAAAAATAGTTTTATTAATTAATTAAAAAATTGAGGACATTACAAAGACATGAATATTTTCAGACAGTTCAGCTGAGTCACGTCTCAACTGAGTCCTGGCCTATAGCTCAAGTACGGGTTGATAATTTACGGTTGATAACTACATAATACGGTTGATAACTACAATATAACAAAAAAATCAAAATTTTCGATCGATTTGTTAAAAAGTTATGATCTAAAAACTAACTTTTTCAAAAAATCTGATTTTTCGGCACTTTATAGATTATAACTTTTTAACAGTCGGTCAGGAATTTTGATCGTTTGGTATATTGTAGCCTATTTAATGACCTAACGAAAGGTATCATGATCAAAAAAGATTGACCATCCCTTCAAAAGTTATAGCGTCCGGGACTCAGTTGAGTCGGGACTCAACTGAGGGGTACCGGAATATTTTTATTTAACATTTTTAGTCATAAATTTGATTTTAATTTAAAAAGGTTTTTAATATTGCCATTTTTTCTAAATTTATATTTAATCAAAAATTAAAATAAAATTATTTTACCGACATTAATTAAAAAAAGCAAGCAATTTATACTTCGCCTTAATGACCTCTACTTTTAAAATATTATTATTAATTTTTCAAATTTAATTTTCATAGAGACTTAAAATTACTACAACACTACATTCTAATTGTTATACTTAACAAAATTTTTTTAAATTTTTAGCTGCTGCTGCCAGATGTCCCGGTGGTTATAACACAGGGAAAGGTTTGATAATTTTACTAAACCATTTAAAAAAATTAAATTGATAATTTTAATTCTAAAAAAATTTTGATCAATTTTTGATTTCAGCCTGTAGAGGACTTGGTGGTAACAATCCGCCAGAGTGTAGAGACTATATTGGACCTGACAGAGTTGGTGGGAGATTTGTAAAATACACAAGATGTAAACATATTATTGTGAGTGGGAGAGGCTCTTCTTGGTGTTGTCCTCCTCCTTAATAATATTTGGGCAGATATCAAAAGTCTAACAAAATGATAATTTGAATTAAAAGAGAAATTTAAAAAAAGAAGAAAAATTCAAAGCAAAATAGAATTTAAAAAAATTTTTAAAAATTTTTAAATTTTTTTAACAAATAAATAATAAAAATGTGTAATAGAGAATATCAATGTTTTCAATAAAAAATAGAAAGTGCCCTTTAAAACTGGATATATACTATATGTATATACAGTGTGTTAAGAAATAATAAGACACCCTAATTTTTTTCTATTTCATTATGCTCCAACAGTCGGATTTTATTCAAATTCTCAAATTCTTTTACTCTTCTGTGTAAACAAATAAACAGTTCAACCCTTGTATCATTCTGAAAATCCAAAAAATTTAATGTTAAACCATAAATAAATGTAAATAAACACATTGATCCTTTTAAGCACACGTTCAACTCTTCTATGAAAACGTTTTTCCCTTGAATTTCGATATTCCCAAAAATAAATAACAACTTAGTAAATTGGAATTACCTATTTTATCGATTAATTCCCCACCCTCGAATAATTCCCAACTTTCAATTAATTCCACATGCCAGGGATAATTTGAAATAATAATTCCCCACCCTCGAATACCCTAATACACGTTCAAATTTTAAAACTCGAATAATTCCCCACCCTATAATTCCCCATGCCACGGATGGGTAAAGAAATAATTCCTCAGTGGAATTAATCAAGTAAATACGGTATTTTAGATTATTCGAAAACATCAACCCTAATAAAATTGACAGAATAGTACGATAAAGTTATAAGAAACGCTTAAAATTAACTATCCTTTCATATTTGAAAAATTCAATCATAAAAAGGGGGGCCATTCTATTAGAGAGGGCCATTCAAATAGGCCATTCTATTTTTCGATCATCAAAGGGGCCATTCTATTAGAGACGGCCATTCAAATTGAGACGGCCATTCTAATAGAGAATTTACGGTAGTTAGTAGTAACATTTGTAGTAATATTAAACCTGGGGATTTCAATGTGGAAATGGCTGGAAATTCAGCTGGTGAAATCTGGTTTTGGGCGCTGGTTATTATCGGTGCTTGGGCTTGGGGGGTATATTGGGCCGATAGTAAAAAATAAACAGGTCTATAGTATATAAAAAAGACAAATCATCCGATCAAGGGCTAAGTCTCAACAGATCGCAGCGAAGAGCTGCTCTACTGGATACAACCCCTGACCAGTATTCAAGTCGTATACAAGTGATTTTGCGCCCCGACGTTACACCTGCACGAGGAGTGCTAAGCTTTTAGCAACCAACTACCAATTATAGTAGAAAGAAAATGCCAGATACTGGGGCTTGTACTACCACAAAAGTGGCATACATTTTGCCTTCCGACACCGGAGAGCGATATATATTGCTATCATGACTGGGCGGGATTCTGACTTAGAGGCGTTCAGTCATAATCCCTCAGATGGTAGCTTCGCGCCATTGGCCTATCGACCAAGCACATGAACCAAATG
>JARQAC010000016.1:875000-885000 GCA_036172945.1 Meloidogyne incognita
GTAGTTATCCCCCCTGGTCGTTTTCAAAATATATTTCCAAGTAGTATTTACACCAACCCTAAACAATTTTTAAATTTTATTCAAGTAGTAGTTATCCCCCCAGGTCGTTTTCAAAATATATTTCCAAGTAGTATTTACACCAACCCTAAACAATTTTTAAATTTTATTCAAGTAGTAGTTATCCCCCCAGGTCGTTTTCAAAATATATTTCCAAGTAGTATTTACACCAACCCTAAACAATTTTTAAATTTTATTCAAGTAGTAGTTATCACCCCAGGTCGTTTTCAAAATATATTTCCAAGTAGTATTTACACCAACTCTAAACAATTTTTAAATTTTATTCAAGTAGTAGTTATCCCCCCAGGTCGTTTTCAAAATATATTTCCAAGTAGTATTTACACCAACCCTAAACAATTTTTAAATTTTATTCAAGTAGTAGTTATCCCCCCAGGTCGTTTTCAAAATATATTTCCAAGTAGTATTTACACCAACCCTAAACAATTTTTAAATTTTATATAAGTAGTAGTTATCCCCCCAGGTCGTTTTCAAAATATATTTCCAAGTAGTATTTACACCAACCCTAAACAATTTTTAAATTTTATTCAAGTAGTAGTTATCACCCCAGGTCGTTTTCAAAATATATTTCCAAGTAGTATTTACACCAACTCTAAACAATTTTTAAATTTTATTCAAGTAGTAGTTATCCCCCCAGGTCGTTTTCAAAATATATTTCCAAGTAGTATTTACACCAACCCTAAACAATTTTTAAATTTTATTCAAGTAGTAGTTATCCCCCCAGGTCGTTTTCAAAATATATTTCCAAGTAGTATTTACACCAACCCTAAACAATTTTTAAATTTTATTCAAGTAGTAGTTATCACCCCAGGTCGTTTTCAAAATATATTTCCAAGTAGTATTTACACCAACTCTAAACAATTTTTAAATTTTATTCAAGTAGTAGTTATCCCCCAGGTCGTTTTCAAAATATATTTCCAAGTAGTATTTACACCAACCCTAAACAATTTTTAAATTTTATTCAAGTAGTAGTTATCCCCCCAGGTCGTTTTCAAAATATATTTCCAAGTAGTATTTACACCAACCCTAGACAATTTTTAAATTTTATTCAAGTAGTAGTTATCCCCCCAGGTCGTTTTCAAAATATATTTCCAAGTAGTATTTACACCAACCCTAAACAATTTTTAAATTTTATTCAAGTAGTAGTTATCACCCCAGGTCGTTTTCAAAATATATTTCCAAGTAGTATTTACACCAACTCTAAACAATTTTTAAATTTTATTCAAGTAGTAGTTATCCCCCCAGGTCGTTTTCAAAATATATTTCCAAGTAGTATTTACACCAACCCTAAACAATTTTTAAATTTTATTCAAGTAGTAGTTATCACCCCAGGTCGTTTTCAAAATATATTTCCAAGTAGTATTTACACCAACCCTAAACAATTTTTAAATTTTATTCAAGTAGTAGTTATCACCCCAGGTCGTTTTCAAAATATATTTCCAAGTAGTATTTACACCAACTCTAAACAATTTTTAAATTTTATTCAAGTAGTAGTTATCCCCCAGGTCGTTTTCAAAATATATTTCCAAGTAGTATTTACACCAACCCTAAACAATTTTTAAATTTTATTCAAATAGTAGTTTTCACCCCAGGATCTTTTCAAAATATATTTCCAAGTAGTATTTACACCAACCCTAAACAATTTTTAAATTTTATTCAAGTAGTAGTTATCCCCCAGGTCGTTTTCAAAATATATTTCCAAGTAGTTTTTGAACAATAAATTAACATAAAAAATTGTTATTAATAAAATTTTAATTATTTTTTAAACTTTTGTCGATGTTATTTATCCACGTTCGTCATAAAAAAAATTTTTTTTGAAGCTTAAAAAATCAAAAATTCATTCCAACAAAACAAAATTTTATGTATTTAAACAAGCTTGATATTTAAGATTTTAAAACATTTTTATTTCCTCAAGTTTAATCCTACCCGATATTAATTAAAATAAAATAATGCGTGGATTATTTTCTTTGTGTTTGTGTATCTTTTTAATTAACCAACTGTTGTTTGAGACAGGTTTTTCTAAATTTAAAATTAATTTTAAATTTAAATTAAGTCTAAAAATTATAGCAAAAAATAGTTTTATTAATTAATTAAAAAATTGAGGACATTACAAAGACATGAATATTTTCAGACAGTTCAGCTGAGTCACGTCTCAACTGAGTCCTGGCCTATAGCTCAAGTACGGGTTGATAATTTACGGTTGATAACTACATAATACGGTTGATAACTACAATATAACAAAAAAATCAAAATTTTCGATCGATTTGTTAAAAAGTTATGATCTAAAAACTAACTTTTTCAAAAAAATCTGATTTTTCGGCACTTTATAGATTATAACTTTTTAACAGTCGGTCAGGAATTTTGATCGTTTGGTATATTGTAGCCTATTTAATGACCTAACGAAAGGTATCATGATCAAAAAAGATTGACCATCCCTTCAAAAGTTATAGCGTCCGGGACTCAGTTGAGTCGGGACTCAACTGAGGGGTACCGGAATATTTTTATTTAACATTTTTAGTCATAAATTTGATTTTAATTTAAAAAGGTTTTTAATATTGCCATTTTTTCTAAATTTATATTTAATCAAAAATTAAAATAAAATTATTTTACCGACATTAATTAAAAAAAGCAAGCAATTTATACTTCGCCTTAATGACCTCTACTTTTAAAATATTATTATTAATTTTTCAAATTTAATTTTCATAGAGACTTAAAATTACTACAACACTACATTCTAATTGTTATACTTAACAAAATTTTTTTTAAATTTTTAGCTGCTGCTGCCAGATGTCCCGGTGGTTATAACACAGGGAAAGGTTTGATAATTTTACTAAACCATTTAAAAAAATTAAATTGATAATTTTAATTCTAAAAAAATTTTGATCAATTTTTGATTTCAGCCTGTAGAGGACTTGGTGGTAACAATCCGCCAGAGTGTAGAGACTATATTGGACCTGACAGAGTTGGTGGGAGATTTGTAAAATACACAAGATGTAAACATATTATTGTGAGTGGGAGAGGCTCTTCTTGGTGTTGTCCTCCTCCTTAATAATATTTGGGCAGATATCAAAAGTCTAACAAAATGATAATTTGAATTAAAAGAGAAATTTAAAAAAAGAAGAAAAATTCAAAGCAAAATAGAATTTAAAAAAATTTTTAAAAATTTTTAAATTTTTTTAACAAATAAATAATAAAAATGTGTAATAGAGAATATCAATGTTTTCAATAAAAAATAGAAAGTGCCCTTTAAAACTGGATATATACTATATGTATATACAGTGTGTTAAGAAATAATAAGACACCCTAATTTTTTTCTATTTCATTATGCTCCAACAGTCGGATTTTATTCAAATTCTCAAATTCTTTTACTCTTCTGTGTAAACAAATAAACAGTTCAACCCTTGTATCATTCTGAAAATCCAAAAAATTTAATGTTAAACCATAAATAAATGTAAATAAACACATTGATCCTTTTAAGCACACGTTCAACTCTTCTATGAAAACGTTTTTCCCTTGAATTTCGATATTCCCAAAAATAAATAACAACTTAGTAAATTGGAATTACCTATTTTATCGATTAATTCCCCACCCTCGAATAATTCCCAACTTTCAATTAATTCCACATGCCAGGGATAATTTGAAATAATAATTCCCCACCCTCGAATACCCTAATACACGTTCAAATTTTAAAACTCGAATAATTCCCCACCCTATAATTCCCCATGCCACGGATGGGTAAAGAAATAATTCCTCAGTGGAATTAATCAAGTAAATACGGTATTTTAGATTATTCGAAAACATCAACCCTAATAAAATTGACAGAATAGTACGATAAAGTTATAAGAAACGCTTAAAATTAACTATCCTTTCATATTTGAAAAATTCAATCATAAAAAGGGGGGCCATTCTATTAGAGAGGGCCATTCAAATAGGCCATTCTATTTTTCGATCATCAAAGGGGCCATTCTATTAGAGACGGCCATTCAAATTGAGACGGCCATTCTAATAGAGAATTTACGGTAGTTAGTAGTAACATTTGTAGTAATATTAAACCTGGGGATTTCAATGTGGAAATGGCTGGAAATTCAGCTGGTGAAATCTGGTTTTGGGCGCTGGTTATTATCGGTGCTTGGGCTTGGGGGGTATATTGGGCCGATAGTAAAAAATAAACAGGTCTATAGTATATAAAAAAGACAAATCATCCGATCAAGGGCTAAGTCTCAACAGATCGCAGCGAAGAGCTGCTCTACTGGATACAACCCCCTGACCAGTATTCAAGTCGTATACAAGTGATTTTGCGCCCCGACGTTACACCTGCACGAGGAGTGCTAAGCTTTTAGCAACCAACTACCAATTATAGTAGAAAGAAAATGCCAGATACTGGGGCTTGTACTACCACAAAAGTGGCATACATTTTGCCTTCCGACACCGGAGAGCGATATATATTGCTATCATGACTGGGCGGGATTCTGACTTAGAGGCGTTCAGTCATAATCCCTCAGATGGTAGCTTCGCGCCATTGGCCTATCGACCAAGCACATGAACCAAATGTCTGAACCTGCGGTTCCTCTCGTACTAAGCAGGATTACCATCATAGCAACAAGTATTTAGTAGGGTAAAACTAACCTGTCTCACGACGGTCTAAACCCAGCTCACGTTCCCTATTGGTGGGTGAACAATCCAACGCTTGGCGAATTCTGCTTCGCAATGATAGGAAGAGCCGACATCGAAGGATCAAAAAGCGACGTCGCTATGGACGCTTGGCCGCCACAAGCCAGTTATCCCTGTGGTAACTTTTCTGACACCTCTTGCTGTAAACTTTACAAACTCAAAAGGATCGATAAGCCACGCTTTCGCGGTCTGTATTCGTACTGAAAATCAAGATCAAGTAAGCATTTGCCTTTTTGCTCAACGAGAGGTTTCCGTCCTCTCTGAGCTCGCCTTAGGACACCTGCGTTACAATTTGACAGATGTACCGCCCCAGTCAAACTCCCCGCCTGACAATGTCATCGGCGCGAGTCAACCAACCACCGAGTGGCTAGTCTTAAAACAAAAATGAAGGTCCGTAGACACAACTCCCGTTTTACCGATTAAGTAAGGAATCGATGAAAGTAGTGGTATTTCACTGTTGTCTTGCGACTCCCACTTATGCTACACCTCTCATGATTCTTCACAAAGTCAGACTAGAGTCAAGCTCAACAGGGTCTTCTTTCCCCGCTAAATTTGCCAAGCCCGTTCCCTTGGCTGTGGTTTCGCTAGATAGTAGATAGGGACAGTGGGAATCTCGTTGATCCATTCGTGCGCGTCGGTAGTTAGCCGACGAGGCATTTGGCTACCTTAAGAGAGTCATAGTTACTCCCGCCGTTTACCCGCGCTTAATCAAGTTTCCTTGGCTTAACATTCAGAGCACTGGGCAGAAATCAGACACGGTCAACGTCCTGCAAGGACCATCCGTCTCCTCTGTTTTAATTAGACAGTCGGATTCCCGGAGTTCGTGCCAGTTCTAAACTGGTTGTTCAGCGCCAATCGAAGTACTATATCTTGCGAAATAGCACGCAGCTGAAGCGCTCCACAAGCAGTCCTCACTACTAGTCCACAAGCGCCGCCCCGAAAGGAAGCGCAAGCAGCCACGAGCAAAGTCCACCTGTTTCACACAACAGCCCGATTGACCCAACCTTTAGAGCCAATTCTTTTCCCGAAGTTACGAATCTAATTTGCCGACTTCCCTTACCTACATTATTCTATCGACTAGAGGCTGTTCACCTTGGAGACCTGCTGCGGATATGGGTACGATCAGGCAGGAGATTTTAAATTGCCTCCCTCGCATTTTCACGGCTCATCTGGACGATAAAATAATCGAGCATAGTCGGCGCCAGAACGACCACGAGGCGAGACAGAGTTGGTCTCACAACCAATCTCGGGTCATTTGCTGGCTTTACGAAACACTCTAAGAGTGTCCCGAACCGACCGATTGCTCATCTTGCCAATTCCGCAATGGAATGGCACAAAATTAACATCCTTCGACGAGGACGCTTCGTCTCAACACAAAATCTCAACTTTTCACTTCACCAATTCAGCCTGGAGGCTACATTTAGTATCAAATTTTTTCTCTTTCATCGAGATTAGAGCGAATTTCTTATTTTCAGCAGAGAATTTCAATTCTCGATGCTTATATAGGTGGCCTTCGTGAAATACACAAAAGATGATCGGCCCGAGATTAACATCCTTCGACGAGGACACTCAAATAATAAAAACAACCTTGCTCTTTTAAATGATCATAAATCGATTTAAAACGGTTAGAAATCAAAGTAGCACATTTGAGTCTTCAGATTGTACCATAAACATGTTGATTGGATGCGAAGAATTTACATAAAAGGGCACCAAGAAACCGGAAGGACTTGAGATCTGCTAAGTCGAGAATTATTTATTTCATATACATTTTTCCTTTCCATTTCCACAGCAAACAACCACTTTATTTTACAATTCGCAAGCACACAGCCACTTTTTTAATTTTACTCAACAGACAACCACTTTTCTAATATAATATGAGTCGAGGCGAAAAGAGAAATGGACAAAATGCAACCCCAAGCTATGCGCCACCAAGAGAAAAATAAATGGAAAGAGAATTAAGCAGAAAGAAAACAAAAAGTGGTCGTAGAATTAGTAAAAGTGGTTGTTTTTATAGTAGTTATTTAATATTAGTAGTAGTAGTAGTTAATTTTTGTTAAAAATGAGCATGACCCCTTCGCACAAATTTTTCAAAAATTTGGACATGACCCCTTCGCATAGTAATTTTAAATTTGAATTTTTGGATATGTTATAATGATTATGATATTCTTATTAACAGACTCCAACTTTACTTCGGGTTTGACAAACTTCGGGTTTGACAAAAAAATCCCACTATTGGTAAATCCCACTATATTGGTAGAAATCCCACTATATAGGTTTTAATTTTATTCAAGTAGTAGTTATCCCCCCTGGTCGTTTTCAAAATATATTTCCAAGTAGTATTTACACCAACCCTAAACAATTTTTAAATTTTATTCAAGTAGTAGTTATCCCCCCTGGTCGTTTTCAAAATATATTTCCAAGTAGTATTTACACCAACCCTAAACAATTTTTAAATTTTATTCAAGTAGTAGTTATCCCCCCAGGTCGTTTTCAAAATATATTTCCAAGTAGTATTTACACCAACCCTAAACAATTTTTAAATTTTATTCAAGTAGTAGTTATCCCCCCAGGTCGTTTTCAAAATATATTTCCAAGTAGTATTTACACCAACCCTAAACAATTTTTAAATTTTATTCAAGTAGTAGTTATCACCCCAGGTCGTTTTCAAAATATATTTCCAAGTAGTATTTACACCAACTCTAAACAATTTTTAAATTTTATTCAAGTAGTAGTTATCCCCCCAGGTCGTTTTCAAAATATATTTCCAAGTAGTATTTACACCAACCCTAAACAATTTTTAAATTTTATTCAAGTAGTAGTTATCCCCCAGGTCGTTTTCAAAATATATTTCCAAGTAGTATTTACACCAACTCTATACAATTTGCAAATTTTATAAAAGTAGTAGTTATCTCCCCAGGTCGTTTTCAAAATATATTTCCAAGTAGTATTTACACCAACCCTAAACAATTTTTAAATTTTATTCAAGTAGTAGTTATCACCCCAGGTCGTTTTCAAAATATATTTCCAAGTAGTATTTACACCAACTCTAAACAATTTTTAAATTTTATTCAAGTAGTAGTTATCCCCCCAGGTCGTTTTCAAAATATATTTCCAAGTAGTATTTACACCAACCCTAAACAATTTTTAAATTTTATTCAAGTAGTAGTTATCCCCCCAGGTCGTTTTCAAAATATATTTCCAAGTAGTATTTACACCAACCCTAAACAATTTTTAAATTTTATTCAAGTAGTAGTTATCACCCCAGGTCGTTTTCAAAATATATTTCCAAGTAGTATTTACACCAACTCTAAACAATTTTTAAATTTTATTCAAGTAGTAGTTATCCCCCCAGGTCGTTTTCAAAATATATTTCCAAGTAGTATTTACACCAACCCTAAACAATTTTTAAATTTTATTCAAGTAGTAGTTATCCCCCAGGTCGTTTTCAAAATATATTTCCAAGTAGTATTTACACCAACCCTAGACAATTTTTAAATTTTATTCAAGTAGTAGTTATCCCCCAGGTCGTTTTCAAAATATATTTCCAAGTAGTATTTACACCAACCCTAAACAATTTTTAAATTTTATTCAAGTAGTAGTTATCACCCCAGGTCGTTTTCAAAATATATTTCCAAGTAGTATTTACACCAACTCTAAACAATTTTTAAATTTTATTCAAGTAGTAGTTATCCCCCCAGGTCGTTTTCAAAATATATTTCCAAGTAGTATTTACACCAACCCTAAACAATTTTTAAATTTTATTCAAGTAGTAGTTATCACCCCAGGTCGTTTTCAAAATATATTTCCAAGTAGTATTTACACCAACCCTAAACAATTTTTAAATTTTATTCAAGTAGTAGTTATCACCCCAGGTCGTTTTCAAAATATATTTCCAAGTAGTATTTACACCAACTCTAAACAATTTTTAAATTTTATTCAAGTAGTAGTTATCCCCCCAGGTCGTTTTCAAAATATATTTCCAAGTAGTATTTACACCAACCCTAAACAATTTTTAAATTTTATTCAAATAGTAGTTTTCACCCCAGGATCTTTTCAAAATATATTTCCAAGTAGTATTTACACCAACCCTAAACAATTTTTAAATTTTATTCAAGTAGTAGTTATCCCCCCAGGTCGTTTTCAAAATATATTTCCAAGTAGTTTTTGAACAATAAATTAACATAAAAAATTGTTATTAATAAAATTTTAATTATTTTTTAAACTTTTGTCGATGTTATTTATCCACGTTCGTCATAAAAAATTTTTTTGAAGCTTAAAAAATCAAAAATTCATTCCAACAAAACAAAATTTTATGTATTTAAACAAGCTTGATATTTAAGATTTTAAAACATTTTTATTTCCTCAAGTTTAATCCTACCCGATATTAATTAAAATAAAATAATGCGTGGATTATTTTCTTTGTGTTTGTGTATCTTTTTAATTAACCAACTGTTGTTTGAGACAGGTTTTTCTAAATTTAAAATTAATTTTAAATTTAAATTAAGTCTAAAAATTATAGCAAAAAATAGTTTTATTAATTAATTAAAAAATTGAGGACATTACAAAGACATGAATATTTTCAGACAGTTCAGCTGAGTCACGTCTCAACTGAGTCCTGGCCTATAGCTCAAGTACGGGTTGATAATTTACGGTTGATAACTACATAATACGGTTGATAACTACAATATAACAAAAAAATCAAAATTTTCGATCGATTTGTTAAAAAGTTATGATCTAAAAACTAACTTTTTCAAAAAATCTGATTTTTCGGCACTTTATAGATTATAACTTTTTAACAGTCGGTCAGGAATTTTGATCGTTTGGTATATTGTAGCCTATTTAATGACCTAACGAAAGGTATCATGATCAAAAAAGATTGACCATCCCTTCAAAAGTTATAGCGTCCGGGACTCAGTTGAGTCGGGACTCAACTGAGGGGTACCGGAATATTTTTATTTAACATTTTTAGTCATAAATTTGATTTTAATTTAAAAAGGTTTTTAATATTGCCATTTTTTCTAAATTTATATTTAATCAAAAATTAAAATAAAATTATTTTACCGACATTAATTAAAAAAAGCAAGCAATTTATACTTCGCCTTAATGACCTCTACTTTTAAAATATTATTATTAATTTTTCAAATTTAATTTTCATAGAGACTTAAAATTACTACAACCCCACATTCTAATGGTTATACTTAACAAAAATTTTTTTAATTTTTAGCTGCTGCTGCCAGATGTCCCGGTGGTTATA